>CABHPP010116327.1:0-38440 GCA_902168425.1 Peromyscus attwateri
TTGAGGGTATTTCCTTGTTTTCTTTTGGGGTAATGGACCGATCCTCTGGGACTAGAGTTAACAGACACTGTTGGCTGCCATGAGGGTGCTAAGAATCAAACCCAAGTCTTCTTGAGGAGCCAGTGCCCATCACCACTGACCCATCTCTAGCCCAGATGGCCGTAACCTGGTGACCGTCCTCCTGCTTTAGCCTTCTGTGGTTATCTTTTTAAATTGCCTGGATTTCAAGACAGTGTGCTTAGAAGTAGAAAAATTCTGACTTGTGCTTACTGTCTCTCCTGTCGTATATATGGCACTTGCAGATAAATACAAGCCCTGTTATTTTATTGGACTTTTCCCACACATACATACCCACCCACCTGCTGTAGAATTCCCCCATACACAGACACCTGCTTGAAGTTTCTTTAGTATCTTGGTCCTGATTGTTGTCTGTTGAAAACTCAAAGATTCCTATTTTCAGAACTGGTTTCTGTAGCACTAGCCATGCAAAGATTTTTACCTATTCCATATCACCCTCCTGGGCCTTTGGGGAGGGGCTAAACCCAGCCTTCTGAGCTGGATTTTGTCACTGTGGTGACTGCAAATTCTATTCTTAGCCCAGCACAAAGTGCTGGATCTGCATGTGCCAGTGAGGTGGAGGCTCTCCCTTCTGGTGCCACTGCAGGGCCAAATAGGCACTAAGGAAAGGGGAGCGGGGACTGGAGAATTCAGTCATGCCCTCCAAGGAAAGAATTCCCGTAAGGAATGAGGGTGAGAAAGAATGTAAGTCATTGTAGGAAGCCTGTGTGCAGCTTCATGCAGTAGGAAGCTGGCAGCAGCAATGTCCGCGGCTGCCACTAGCCCCTGTGGCACACCTACGCCACTCCCTAGCCCTCACTCAGCTGTCTCAGCAGCAGTGCTAAGCTGGCGCACAGGAGCATCCAGGGTTAGTGTTCCCTTGAGACCCAAAAGCTAAAGGTAACAGAGGAGTCCCTTTACTCGTACCTTCACTGTTAATTTGAGGTTTATTTGGTAGCATTATTGCATATATATTCATAGCTGACTCTTCTGTTTCTCCGCCAGGTTTGAATGGGGATGTGAATGTTAATGGCTTATCTACTGTATCTCACACTACTACTTCAGGGATTTTGAACTCTGCTCCCCACTCCTCCAGCACCTCACACCTCCATCACCCTAACGTGGCCTACGACTGTCTTTGGAACTACTCACAGTACCCACCTGCCAATCCTGGCAACAACCTCAAGGACCCACCCCTTCTTTCTCAGTTCCCTGGGGGACAATACCCGCTCAACGGTATCCTTGGGGGCAGCCGACAACCTTCATCCCCAAGTCACAACACTAATCTTCGAGCTGGGAGCCAAGAGTTCTGGGCCAATGGTACCCAGAGTCCAATGGGGCTTAACTTCGATTCACAGGAGCTGTATGATTCCTTTCCTGACCAGAATTTTGAGGTGATGCCCAATGGACCCCCAAGTTTTTTCACCTCCCCACAGACTTCTCCAATGTTGGGATCTAGTATCCAGACCTTTGCACCTTCCCAGGACGTAGGCAATGGGATCCATCCCGATGAGGCAGCAGAAAAGGAGCTGACTTCAGTTGTGGCGGAAAATGGCACTGGCTTGGTCGGCAGCCTGGAGCTGGAGGAAGAGCAGCCAGGTATGACTGGGTCTGTGAGCTGGGTGTGGAGACGGGAAGCGGGGTCACGGAGGACAGTGGCTTTGGGGGTGAGGAAAACTTGTCTTTCCAGCTCTCTGCAGTGGAGGCTGATTTGCATGTTGGTGATTAGCAGAGCCAAGTGCCTGGTGTTTTGTGGCAGCAGCTCCACTTCAAGAGTGGGAGTGCAGATTATTTCAACCTCATGCAGAGCCACTGGCTGGGAGAGGGCAGGTGGGCGGTGGGCAAGCCTGAAACGGCCCAGACACTGCATCGAGAATGGCTTCTCAGGCTGGGGGTGTAGCTCAGTGGCTAGTGTGGTTGTGTAGCAGGCGTGCGTGAATGGGGCTCTGGGTTCTACCTCCAGCACTGCGTAAGTCATGGACCCTGGCACATGCCTATGTCTCAGCCCTTGGGAGAGGAGGCAGGAGAAGTTGTTCAAGGTCAGCCTGGGTCACATAGGTGGGGTAGGGTGGGGTAGGGGCTTTTAAAACAGATGAGATGTTAGGATGTGAGCAGTGAGCACTGAAACCAGGAGGCTGTTTTAACTGTGGCAGGATGAGGTACGGCTGAAGTGGCTCGGCCCCAGTAGTGACCACCAGAGTGCACCATTGCTTGACTGTTCAGCTCCCTTTGCGTGTTAATATTATATATGTGACCTCTTTTGTTTCCCTCAAAATAGATAAAATCTTAGTTTGTATTTATAGTTAATATTCAATGCAAGGACAGCTACGCTATAAAAATCAAAGGATATATTCTCCGTTCCACTTGTTGGATAAAATAGCTGAGTACATGGTAGGGTTCTTGTCCCAGCCTTGGTGTCCCTTTTCCTATTTGCCTGTGTTTTAGCCCCACATCTCTACTTATTTAGATATCTGGATAGGATCTGTTTCTAGATTAGAACTGGCAATAAATGTTGATTGAGTGAACATCTTATTTTTAAAACAGAGTTTACTGAGAGAGTGTTTTAACACAGATTTGAGTACCAGTGTGGCCAGGGAAAAGGAGCACTTAGGAAAAGAACAGTGTACACCATGTGCATATATGGACTTACTGAAAGAGTTGCCTGAACATTTTTTCTTTCCTTTTTCTTTCTTTTTTTTTAAAAGCAGTTTTAATGATTTATTTGTTCTCTATGTGCATTGGTGTTTTGCCTGCATGTATATCTGTTGAGGGTGCCAGATCCTTTGGAACTGGAGTTACAGACAGTTGTGAGCTGCCATGTGGGTATTGGGAATTGAACCCGGGTCCTCTGGAAGAGCAGCCAGTGCTCTTAACCAGTGAGCCACCTCTACAACCCCACCTGAACACATTTCTATAACCACCTAATATAGCTAAATTGAAGGCATCAGTTTTGACTTTGGGTCTCTCCTGGGATTACCTAGAACTAAAGATGTGTGGCTACAATGGTTCTGTCTCTTCTGTGGAGTCTTTACACCAAGAAGTCTCCGTCCTGGTCCCTGATCCCACAGTGAGCTGTTTAGATGATCCTTCACATCTTCCTGATCAACTGGAAGACACTCCAATCCTCAGTGAAGATTCCCTTGAGCCGTTTGACTCTCTAGCACCAGGTGGGCTTTGGAGGATGTGTCCCTTTCCTGCTTACCTGAGCAGAGGGGGGCCAGCCCGATACCCAGAAAAGTTGGAAACACAGGAGAGTTTTAGGGAACCTGGGTGTTGGGGCTTGTAGGTAAACCTTTAGTAAACCATAGTCAGTACTGCTGGCTGGGCCAGCTTTACTCAGATGCATTGGTTCATTTCCCAGGCTCTTTCTGTCTTCCAGTTGGCCCAGAGCCCTTGGCTGCAATAATTCACTGAATAGGCTGTAACTACCACACAGTTGGGCTATTTGGGTTCTAACTAACTAGAAAGGAAACATTTGCCAATTAAATATAAAAACAAGGCCTATTTTATGATAAATGCTAGATTTCTGCAAGAATCTATGGGTAGGTAGACAGTCTGTATCTTTGCCTTCATGTTTAGTTTTCTGGCTTTGCTCTTTGAGAGGGCTGTATGTCCCCCTAGTTTTAATGTTAACATGGGGTGGCTGAGGTAGGAGGGTTGTGACTTTGACACCGTCCTGAAGTACATAGTGAATTTCAAGTCAACTCTGAGCTAGAGGTGAGACCCTTTCTTATTTCCTCCCTACTTCTCCCCAGTTCATACCCTAGAAACTAGAATTGGACGTTGTTTTGGCTAGTATTTCTTCAAGAAATTTGGCTTGCTAATTTTTTTTCTTAATGTTCTGCTTGTCATTTTTTCACCCTCTGTCATAAACAGAGCCAGTGAGTGGAGGGCTTTATGGCATCGATGACACAGAGCTGATGGGCGCAGGAGATAAGCTGCCTCTTGAGGACAGCCCTGTGATCTCTGCCCTCGACTGCCCTTCTCTCAGTAACGCTACTGCCTTCAGTCTCCTGGCAGATGACAGCCAGACGCCAGCCTCTCTCTTTGTCAGCCCCACCTCCCCACCTGTTCTAGGGGAGTCTGTCTTGCAAGGTAAGTGAGGGAGGTAGGACAAATAAAATCCTCACTTGCAAAAATAGTGCATGTGTTCCATACCCGAGCCCTGAGCATGGGAAGTGTGTACTGGTGTCTTGGTGACAGACACTGAGATGGTGTCTAGTGGGAATAAAAAAGCATCGGCCATTATACCTTGATAAGTACTCTGTGGAGAGCTTGAGCAACTTGGGAGTTGTCAAGGAAAAGAAGGCCAGAGGCCTTTATAGCTTCAGGACAAGCTGTTTCTCTTTGTGGTGATGACCATCACCAGTTTCGCCCTTTAACTTCAGACATGTTTGGGGTAGGGAGAGTAGCCAGCACAGCTTTTTTAAATTTAATTTTATGTGTGTGGGTGTTCCTGTATGTATATCTATGGACCAAGTGTGTGGGGCCCTTGGAGGCCAGAAGAGGGTGTCAGACCTCTTGGGACTGGAGTTACAGAAAGTTACTGAGTTGCATGTGGGTGCTGGGAATCCAACAGTGGTCTCTGGAAGGGCGGCCAGCGAGCCGCCACTCCAGCGTCTGAGTTACCGTTCTTTCCCACTAAAGCCCTTGGGATAACCATGGTTGCCACAGTGTAGGTTTGACTGAATAATTCTTTTACCTGATACCATTTTCTTTTATTTACATTATCCTTTGGATTTTAGATAACGGCTTTGACCTGAATAATGGCAGTGACTCTGAACAGGAAGCAATGGAGCCTGAGTCTTCAGACTTCCCACGTCCCCTAACTGAGTCGGCCCCTGACCAGCTGCCTACTATTGAGCTACATCCAGCAGCCTCTCCAGCAGCCTCCTCACTTGTCCCTCCTTCAGTCTTCCCAGCAGTCTCTCCAGCTCCCTCCCCTCCCCTCCCAGCAGCCTCTTTGGAAGCGTCTTTGACAGCTCCAGTGACTTCTCCTCAAGCTTGCCCTGCACCTTCTCCAGTAGCCATCTTCCAGACAGTTTCCCAAGCAAATGAAGACGTCAGCAGCGTCCCGGAAGCTTCTGCTGATTTGGAAGAGGTCACTGGAGAAGCTGTCACAATTTCTGGTAGTAGTAAGTGTCCAAATTCTGTTCTGTCCCTGTCTGGTTTCTGCAAAAGTTTATGTTACATACTGCATCCGTCCCTCTTCTTCTAACCTGTAATTTGATTTAAAAAATTTTTTGTTGTTGTTTTTTGAGACAGGATCTCACTATATAGCCTTGGCTGGTCTTTATGTAGACCAAGCTGGCCTCCAGTTCACAGAGCTCTGCATGCCTCTGCCTCCAAGTGCTTTGCCACCAGCTCAGCTCTGTCCTGTAACCTTGCTTGACCTCTTACCTTTATCTCTGGTCTTATCTCAAGGTGATGTACTGAAGAGACGCATTGCTACCCCAGAAGAAGTTCGTCTTCCCCTCCAACATGGGTAAATGCTCTAGATTGATGCATGCATTGACCTTAACAAGCCTAGGAATGACTCTTAAGATGTGGGAGAGGGTTGGTCTAGGTGGGAATGGATTAGAGGAGAGTGCGGAGACCTTGGAGTTGGAGTTGCAAGCTGTTATGAGGCCACCTTTTGTGGGTGTTGGGTCTTCTGGCAGAGCAGCATGTGTGCCTAACTGCTCTAGACCAGTTTCCCCTCTTTTCTTTTTTTGGGGGGATTTTGGAGACAGGGTTTCTCTGTGTAGCCCTGGCTGTCCTGGATCTCGCTCTGTAGACCAGGCTGGCCTCGAACTCACAAAAGATCCGCCTGCCTCTGCCTCCTGAGTGCTGGGATTAAAGGCGTGTGCCACTGTTGCCAGGCTACGTTTTCTCTTTCTTAGGGTTTGTCTTCCCTGTCATTCTTTGCTCGTCTGCTGGTTACTCGGTCTTGATCAAGGATCCTTTTCAAACCAAGGCTCAAATATCCAGAGTAGCCAGGCAGAGCTGTTTTCATAGAGAGGGGTAGCAGTGAGGGAGGAGGCTTCCACAGTGAACTGGGGGTTTGTGCTGTGGTAGTTCCTGTTGTAATGCTCTCTGGAGAGCTAAGCTCTGGAATGGTAACTACTTAATGACCAAACCAGATAGCATCGAAAACCTTCTGGAAATAACTGTCTTCCTAATTTTCACCACAACCACTCTAGGCTACTGGTTGTCACCAAGTCTTAGTGCTGCTGCCACACTGGTGATGAGGATAAGGCTGGCTGTCACAATCTGCTGTCAGAACAGTCACTGACTAAAACCTGGCCTACTGAGTGACTGCGTGGAGTCAGCCTCCAGTTTGTTCTTAGGCTCCCTCTGCACCTCAGCCAGGGCTCTTAGAGTCTCTAGCTGCTCGTGTCGTTTCCGTAGCTCTGTTAAAAGGAAGCGTGGGTCTTTGTACGTGTTTGCTGTCTGGCGTATCGCTTTCCTCCTGCAGTATTTGCTCCAGCAGCGTGAGCCTGTTTGTCAGGCTCGTGTGCTGTGTTGTCCGTGTACACAGGACTCTCTGTAGGACTGGGTGCATGCAGGGCTAGTGAGACAGATGTGGGGCATCTGCTCGGTGGGCTTGGCTCCTGGGTGGCATGGGAGTGGGTAGGGGTGTGACCTGGTGGCAGGGCCCATGTGCTTCTCTGGCAGGTGGCGGCGAGAAGTGCGCATCAAGAAGGGCTGCCATCGGTGGCAGGGGGAGACGTGGTACTACGGCCCCTGTGGGAAGAGAATGAAACAGTTTCCAGAAGTCATCAAGGTAACGCATCGGTAGCTTTTAAAGGACTCTTCCTAGCATTGTCCATCCCGGGACCTGTTGTGCTTTGTTACAGCTGGCCACAGACATGGTAGGCCCTGACTTGACTACTGTCCTTTTCCTCTCAGTACCTGAGCCGAAATGTGGTGCACAGTGTCCGCCGGGAGCACTTCAGCTTCAGTCCCCGAATGCCTGTGGGAGATTTCTTCGAAGAAAGAGACACACCAGAGGTGCTGGCCCAAGGGTCAGATAGTTGGGGAACAAGTCACAGCTTCCTCTCGGGTTTGGTGACTTAAGGAGTCCGGGATAGTTCAGAGGGCTTAGTGGCCTGCACGGATTGTCTCCTTATAACACAGTGTTCCTTGTTCCTTTAGGGCTTGCAGTGGGTCCAGTTATCGGCAGAGGAGATTCCTTCCAGAATTCAAGCAATTACTGGCAAACGAGGCCGACCTCGAAATAATGAAAAGGCCAAGAACAAGGAAGTTCCCAAAGTGAAGCGGGGCCGAGGTCGGCCACCCAAGGTCAAAATCTCTGAGCTATTGAATAAAACAGACAACCGACTTCCAAAGAAACTGGAAACCCAAGGTGCAGTGTTGTTTGTAGCTCAGGTCTTCTGCTCTCTCCACGGGGTATCTGAAAGGTTGCTGAATGCAGTTGGTACCTGGATTTCCCGGGAGGGACTGACATCTGGAAAGATGAATCTAAATCTGTTCTTCCCTTGGAAAGCATGATCAGAATCCCAGCTTTTTGCTACATTTTTTCCAGACAATTTCTTCCTTTGAGTTGCTTTTACTAGTAAAGCCTGGGGCTGTCCCCGTAAAGGCCAAAGGAGAAGACTTCCATGCTTTTCCTGTCCATCTTCCAGCTCCTTGTTTGTACTGATTGCATTCACAATTTCCAAGGTTTCTGTGTAGAGACTCCAGTTCATGCCTGAACACAAAGATAATTGACACACTATTCTAGTCAGATGGGTAAATAGGAAAATGTCTGTGGCTTTTTGTTTTCACTTTTTTGGGGGGACGGGGTTGTTTTGTTTTTCAAGACAGCTCTGGCTGTCCTGGATCTCGCTCTGTAGACCAGGCTGGTCTTGAATTCAGAGATCCACCTGCCTCTGCCTCCCCAGTGCTGAGAATAAAGGCATGCGCCACTACCGCCCAGCAAAAATGTCTAATTTTCTAAGTAAGCATTGTATTTATCTAAGTAAGTATTGCATGTACGGTGTGCAGAATATGAAATAGTCTTGTTAATTCCATTCAGAGTTCCTGCTCTGCTATCTGTCTATATCTTTTTGTGTGTAGGTGTTTTACACATAGGCACTACATGCGTGTGTGCCTGGTGCCTGTGAAGGTCATAAGAGGGTGTCAGATCCTCTAGAACTAGAATTATAGAGGCTTGTGAGCTGTCATGTGAGTGCTGGGAACTGAACCCAGGTCCTCTGCAAGAGCATTAAGCGTGCTTAACCACTAAGCCATCTCTCTAGCCCAGTATCTCATTTTAATAAAAGCTTTAAGTGACTTATTTGCCCAAAGTATTTTAGAAGCTTGCCATAAAAAATGTATGATGATGCTTCTATATCAGAAATGAAAGAATTGGTACTGTTGGGTCAGAATATCAATTAGAAATGAGTTTTTTGCAGATTTATACTTGGATTTGAATCTTTTAGTGGAGTGAGCTGTGAAAGCTGAGTGTAAACACTGGCTATGACAGTTTGGAGTCTGGGTTGCCAGTGTTAAAAACCAATACCCTCTTCGCTGACAGTTTAGATTCTTGTTTCCATTCTCAGCTCTCTTTGCACTAAAATCAGGCTGTATAGCCAGGCGGTGGTGGCACGCCTTTAATCCCAGCACTCGGGAGGCAGAGGCAGGCGGATCTCTGTGAGTTCGAGGCCAGCCTGGGCTACCAAGTGAGTTCCAGGAAAGGCGCAAAGCTACACAGAGAAATCCTGTCTCGAAAAACCAAAAAATAAAATAAAATAAAATCAGGCTGTGTGCATCGGTCTGAGCGTTGCTGCCATCCTTGCTCCATAGTTCGGGAAAGAGACAGATCATAGAGGCACTCTGCATTTGTAGCCTCTTCCATCAGCTGGAGTCAGCCTGTGGCTTCTGGGCTGCTAATGCTGTTTGAGTGCTTTGTACACCTACCTGAGCAGGTGCCTCTCTGACCCCTTTCTCTTAAATGTTTTATTATGTCTACTGAAAAAACAAACCAAAAGCAAAACAATATTTGTTCATGAAGCTGTATGAGAAGCCAGCTTTGTAAGAGGCATGTGCTGCCATGGATGCCACGCTTGGTTTTCAGACTCACTTCTTTCAGTTTCCTTTCTGCTTTCACAGAAACACTGAGTGAGGAGGATAAAGCACAGATGAGTAAAAGCAAAAAGAAGATGAGGCAGAAGGTACCTCGGGGAGAGAGTCAGACTCCTGTCCAAGGGCAGGTGAGGCGGACAGCCGTGCGCTAACATTTTCTACGGGCAGCTTCGCACTTTCTTCCATCTCCATTTCCTCCTCAATGTAGCAGCGCACCTTCATAAAATGGAATTGCTCAGGCTTGATTTAGAAAAATGGGCTTGTTCAAGAAAAATAGGGCATCTCTAGGGTGAGAGAATTGATCCATTGCCAGTCCCTCATCATCCCATCTCTCACCTCTCCTCCCCAGCACCCTTTCTGTTTCTGAATCCTAGCCCAAGCAGAGGTGCTTTCAGAGTTTGGGGAGAAATGACTTCCCTTATGGTTTACAGGCCAGAAACAAGAGGAGACAAGATGTCAAGAGCTCAAAGCAGAAGGACACTAAGAAGAAAGCCAAGGTGTGTACGTGTGATGAGCATGTGCACCAAGTTTACTTCCTTTCCAGGGTGCATTGTGCATGCTAGACGGACATGCTACCACAGAGCCAAGTCTCCATCTCTCACGTCTGATTCGAAGCCAGCACAGGTTTTCCTGTGCCGGTGTTATTTTGGACTCTTGCTTGGGAGGGACTAAGATCAGGCCTGGCTAGACAGGTGTCTCTGACACTTGTTCCTTTCTCCCGGTGGGTAGGCCGAGAAAGAAAAGATGAAGACAAAGCAGGAAAAACCAACGGGAAAAGTGAAGAGGGAAAAGAAGGAAAAGGAGAAAGTCAAGGTAAAGGAAGAGGCGGCCAAAGCCAGACCCCCCTGTAAACCAGAGAGGAGCCTTGCCACGCAGAGGCGACTGCAGGAGCGGCAGAGGCAGCAGGCTATCTTGGAGGAGATGAAGAAGCCCACGGAGGACATGTGTCTGACTGACCACCAGGTATTAAGGGTCATGTAAGGGCCAGTTCTGGGGACATTCAACAGAAGAACCTCTGAATATTCAGACATTGCCTCTTGGTAAGTCTAACAGGATGCCTACCCAATTTTATCTCCCCAGCCCCTGCCTGACTTCACCCGCATTCCTGGTTTGACATTGTCCAGTAGGGCCTTCTCAGACTGCTTAACCATCGTGGAGTTCCTGCATAGTTTTGGCAAAGTGCTAGGCTTTGACCTTACCAAAGATGTTCCTAGTCTGGGAGTCCTGCAGGAGGGACTCTTAGGTCAAGGTGACAGCTTGGGCAAAGTACAAGACCTGCTGGTGCAGCTCCTGAAGGCTGCACTCCGTGATCCTGGTCTGCCCTCCTACTGTCAGGTGAGCGAGCTTTCCCGGGTCCGAGTCAGTTCTGCTCTCTCTTTGAGAACATGTAAAACCCCGCCCCCCAGAAGAACACAGAGAAGAGGTGTGGACTCGGTCCTGTTTCTGGGTCGTTGGTGCTGTTTTCTTTGCAGTGCTTCAGCTCTTATTTTCTTTCTTACTTTACAGTTCTCCGCTGCAGTCTTTCACCTTTTTCTAGTAACTGTTTTCCTTAATTTTCATTATTTTATTTTATGTGTATAAGTGTTTTACCTGCCTGTTTGTGTACCTGATATCCACATGTGTGCCTGGTACCCACAGGAACCAGAAGAGGGTGTCGTCTCCTGTAACTGGAGTTAGAGACAGTTGTGAGCCACCCTGTAGGTGCTGGGAACGGAACCCAGATCCTTTGGAAGAGCAGCCAGGGCTCTTAACCGCTGGGCCCTCTCTCCAGCCCCATGTCCTGGCAGTTTTCAGTCTTTTTCTCTTTTTTCACGAGAATTTCTTTTAGCTGGGTTATGATGCACACCTTTAACCTTAGTGCCTGGGATGCAGAGACAGACAGGCCTCTTTGAGCCTGTTCTACACAGCAAGTTCCAGGCCTGCCAGGGCTACATTTTTGTTGTTGTTGTTGTTGTTTTTTCCTTGTCCCTCCCACCCCCCTCCCCAGACAGGGTTTCTCTGTGTAGCTTTGGAGCCTGTCCTGGAACTTTGGAGCCTGTCCTGTCCATAGACCAGGCTGGCCTCGAACTCACAAAGACCCACCTGCCTCTGCCTCCCGAGTGCTGGGATTAAAGGCGTCTGCCACCATCCGGCTTTCTCTGAGAGTTTTATCTTCACCCTTATAGTTTTCTCCCAGGTTCACCCAACTTGAGTTGTTCCTATTTCCCCTCTCATTCCCATTATGTTTTCTTCCAAATAGTCCCTGAAGATCTTGGGGGAGAAGGTGTCTGAGATCCCATTGACCAGAGACAATGTGTCTGAGATACTACGCTGCTTCCTCATGGCGTATAGAGTGGAGCCAGCCTTCTGTGACAGTCTGCGCACCCAGCCTTTTCAGGCCCAGCCACCCCAACAGAAGGCTGCTGTCCTAGCCTTCCTTGTGCATGAGCTCAATGGCTCCACCATCATCATCAAGTGAGGGGCTTGCATGGGATGGTTAACCCTGTGCCTTGTGTGGGAGTGGGGTGGGGAGGGGGTTAGCTCTCCAGAAGTCCAGGGTAATGTGTCCATTGCTCTTCTCTGAGGATGCTGGGATGACTTGATAGTATCGTAGTCCCTTCCCTGGGGAATGTAAGCCTGCCTTGGTCATTCATCCAGGTTGTGACTGGACAGAAATCCCCTTGTAAGACCTTATTTTTCTTTTCTTTTTTGCTGCCCCTTTTCCCTCAAAAATCATCTGCTGTTCCTCTGCAGTGAGATTGACAAGACTCTGGAGAATATGTCCAGCTACAGGAAAAACAAATGGATTGTTGAAGGCCGACTCCGGAGGTAGGGACACAGCAGACTGGAAGCCAGAGAGAGAGAGGCATAGCCAGGATGTTGCCAGATAGGAGGCCCTTTTTGGTTGGCACTCTGCCAGGGCTCGGGAACATGTACATTTCAGGTGTTTCTTTTTTGGCATTATGTTCTTCTCCATAGTCTCCCCTAATCTCTTGTTTTTCAAGGCTGAAAACTGCTCTGGCCAAGAGAACTGGGCGGCCTGAGGTTATGATGGAAGGGCTAGAAGAAGGCCTGGGACGGAGGCGCAGTTCTCGGATCATGGAGGAAACCAGTGGCATAGAAGAGGAGGAAGAGGAGGAAGCTATAGCAGCTGTCCATGGCCGCAGGGCTCGAAGAGATGGAGAGGTGCTGACCCAACGAAAGGAGGCGGGTGGGCTAGCAAACATTCTTTCTTGGATCTGGAAACTCCACTTCTCTCAATGTCTGTTTGCTTCTGCCCAGGTTGATGTTGCAGCATCCAGCATTCCAGAGTTAGAGCGCCAGATAGAAAAACTCAGTAAGGTATTGTGTTTGAATCTCCCAAAAGCTGGCAAGAACCGTTCCCTTTCTTTAGATTGTATCTGTTGTACAGGGAAGCAGATAAGCTTCAGTCCTCCCTATATATTAAAATTCATCATGCCACGCTGGAAATGTTTTTATTCATCTTCTTTTTCCAATTCATACCCAGCGTCAGCTCTTCTTTAGAAAAAAGCTGCTTCACTCATCCCAGATGCTTCGGGCAGTGTCTCTAGGTCAGGACCGCTATAGACGCCACTACTGGGTATTGCCGTGTTTGGCTGGAATCTTTGTGGAAGGCTCAGAGGGGAGCTCAGGTAGGTGTGTCTGTGGAGGCTTGAATTCTGAGTTCAATCTTCAGTTTCCTGATGCAGTGCAGTTTTATTACGAGCACAGGCTCCAGCTGCATGCTCCAGTTTCTTTATCTGTCAACAGTGACCATGTTGGTAGTAATGTGCTTCATAAGACAACTGAGAATTGGAGCTGGAGACAGGACACAGTGGTTAAGAGCATGCACAGCTCTTCCAGAGGACCTGAGTTGCATTCCCAGCACCCAAGTCACTTGGCTTACAAACACTTGTAACTTCAAAGAATCCATACATACACACAATTGTTTTTCTTCTCTCCTTTTTTTTTTTTCTTTCAGTTTTTTCGAGACAGGGTTTCTCTAGTCCCTGTCCTGGATCTCGCCCTGTAGACTAGGCTGGCCTCACATAATTGTTTGTCAATGACTACTAAGAATTAAAATGTGTAAGCCGACTGTAGTGGCGCACACCTTTAATTCTAGCACTTGAGAGGAAGAGGCAGGTGGATCTCTGTGAGTTCAAGGACAGCCAGAGCTACACAGAGACACCCTATCTTGTGGGGTGGGAGGGATTAAAATGTATTGATACTCTTATTAGTGCTTGACAGAGTCTAGGTGTAGCTCAGTGGCGGGTATTGCACAATATCTTGGGGTTGTTCCCAAACACAAAAGATAGGTCTAAACTGAGCATGTAGCTAAAGATTGATCCCAATGCTTGGGAAGCTGAGCTAAGAGGACCTAGAGTTCAAGGACAGACTGAACTATATAGCAGTACCCTGTCTCGGAAAACAAGTGTTTAACCTATAGTTGTTTCTCAGTAAAGCGGTTTAAGATCATGTTGTGACTAGTCATTATTTAGAGCAGGTCAGTCTTTTGAATCAAGGCCAGTCTAGTGTACATAGTGAGTTCAGTGTTGGCCAGGGCTACATAGAGAGAGACGGTCTCAAAAACAAGACTTCTTCCTCAGATACTCTGTTCGTTGACTTAAGCTGTTAACCAGTAGAATCGTAACAGATTTTAGAAAGCAAGTGTGTTCTATGTTTGTAGATTCCCATTCTTTCCCACTGTACAGCAGTCTGTCTTGAGCTCTTTGTCTCTTTACAGTTAGTGAAGAGGGAATAAAGCAGGAAGCTGAGTACTTGACGGAAGCAGCCCCTTCAACCCCCTGCTCGGCCCCAGTCTCTGGGAAGAGAGAGTTAACTGGCTCCAACACCTCTGCTTCTCCTGCCCGCGCCCGAGGCCGACCTCGAAAATCTAAGCCTGGGTCTATGCAGCCTAGGCCCCCTAAGTCTGCTATTCAGGACCACGATTCAGAACAACCCCAGCCTCAAGTTCAGCCAGAACCTCAGTCCTATCCTCAGTCTCATCTGCAGCTTCAGGCTTCCATCCAGCCCCATCTTCACTCCCATCCCCCATCAGATAATGGGTTCCTAGAGCCAGAAGGCTCCCCTCTGTCCCTGGGTCAGGGCCAGCATGACCTCAGCCAGTCCGCCTTCCTGTCCTGGCTGAGCCAGACGCAGAGCCGCAGGTCCCTGTTGAGCAGCTCAGTCCTCACACCTGACAGCAGCCCAGGGAAATTAGACTCTGCTCCGTCCCAGTCTCTGGAGGAGCCCGAGCCTGATGAGGCAGAATCCTGCCCTGCCCCTCAGGGACCCTGGTTTAGCTTCTCAGCCCAGATACCCTGTGATGCTGCCCCTACACCACCCCCTGCAGTTTCTGAGGACCAGCCTGCTCCCTCCCTTCAGCTGCCTGCCGCCTCTAAGCCGGTAAGTAGCCAGATCCGTCTGCTTTATCCTGCCCCGGGCTCCCGTATCTAGCTGTGAGGCTGTAGCCTGAAGTTGGGAAACCTGTAGACATAAAATATCTTCATTCCTTCATGTCTCCTTATTTACAGATGAATACACCCGGTGCTGCCAATCCCTGTTCTCCGGAGCAGGTCTCTTCTACCCACTTGCCTGGGGGGGGCTCTAAGAGGCCATCAGGAGACGCTGAAGAAATGCCACAGAGTCCCACAGGGCTGGGACAACCCAAGCGGAGGGGGAGACCTCCTAGCAAGTTCTTCAAGCAGGTGGAGCAGCATTACTTAACCCAGCTGACAGCCCAGCCTATCCCCCCTGGTGAGCGAGCTTGGCTAGGATGGGGTAAGCATGGAGGTAATAGCGGTTCTCATCATGGGCAGTGTGACTCATGTGGTTTCCATCCCCTGGCCCATATACATACCCTCTGTACACAGAGATGTGCTCTGGCTGGTGGTGGATCCGAGATCCTGAGACACTGGATGTCATACTCAAGGCACTCCATCCCCGAGGCATCAGGGAGAAGGCGCTTCACAAACATCTTAGCAAGCACAAGGACTTCTTGCAGGAAGTTTGCTTACAGCCCTTAACTGGTAACTAAGAGAAGCTTGACCCAGCTCGAGCTGGAGTGGCTGCTGTGCACAGGAGCCTGATGGACCGCAGCTCTGCTTTCTCTCTTCCCAGATCCTATCTTTGAGCCTAGTCAGCTGCCTGCCTTGGAAGAAGGACTTAAGAGCTGGTGTCCCAAAGAGAAGACTTACGAGACAGACCTAGCTGTGCTTCAGTGGGTAGAGGAGCTCGAGCAGCGGGTT
This sequence comes from Peromyscus attwateri, assembly GCA_902168425.1. NCBI lineage: Eukaryota > Metazoa > Chordata > Mammalia > Rodentia > Cricetidae > Peromyscus > Peromyscus attwateri. Next base: position 15,354 of record CABHPP010116327.1, read on the forward strand.
GTCCTGTCTGATCTGCAGATTCGGGTACACTGGGGTCAGCACTGGGTAGGGAGCTATTTAGGGGAGGGTTTTGGTTTGTGTGTGTGTGTGTGTGTGTGTGTGTGTGTGTGTGTGTGTGTGTGTGTGTGTGTTTTGCTTGCATGTCTACATGGTACCTGTGTTCAGTGCCCTCAGACCAAAAGGGTCAGATCCTCTGGAACTGGGCCTTGTAGACTGTTGTGAGCCCCATGTTGTGGATGCTGGGAACTGAATATGGGTCCTCTGGAAGAGCAGCCCGCACTCTGAACTGCTGTGCCCTCTCTCCGGCCCTAGGTTCTGGTTTTTGAAACAGGGTCTCTGTAGTTGAGACCTGCCTGGGATTCAAGGCATTTTTCCTGCCTCAGCTGTCCAGGCGCTGGGATTGCTGACAGGAGCCACTACGCCCAGCTGTGGGGTGGGTGTCAGGAAAAGCCCTTGGTTTCTTCTTCCCGAGTGACTTACCATAACATGAAGTGCTTCCCTTTACAATGTGTGTTACTCCTCTTTCCCACTGGAAGGGTTGGACATGCCCTAGCCCAGACTCTACCCGAGAAGACTTGGCCTACTGCGAGCATCTGCCTGACTCTCCAGAGGATATCCCTTGGAGAGGACGGGGCAGAGAAGGGGTTGTACCTCAGCGGCAGAACACCAACCCTCTGGACCTGGCTGTGATGCGACTGGCCGCTCTGGAACAGAACGTGGAGCGGCGTTACTTGCGGGAGCCCCTCTGGGCAGCCCAGGAGGTGGTAGTGGAGAAGGCCCTGCTGAGCACCCCCAGTGGTGCCCCTGATGGCACCACTACTGAGATGTGAGTGACTCCTGCTGCCAGTCTGCTGGTCTGGGGGAGAGAGAGGACAAAAGCCCTCCTGTTCCTCACCCGAGATTTCCCCCCAGATCATACGAGATCACCCCGCGTGTTCGTGTCTGGCGGCAGACACTTGAGAGGTGCCGTAGCGCAGCCCAAGTGTGCTTGTGCATGGGCCAGCTGGAAAGGTCCATCGCCTGGGAGAAGTCTGTCAACAAAGTGGTGAGTGTCTGGGGAAGCTCGGGCAGCGGGCTTGCTGAGAGTGGGGTCGGCGATGGGCAGCAGGCTAAGGACTCACTCTGCCTCCTCACAACTTTGGTCCAGACCTGCCTGGTCTGCCGGAAGGGTGACAATGATGAGTTTCTCCTGCTCTGTGATGGGTGTGACCGGGGCTGCCACATTTACTGTCATCGGCCCAAGATGGAGGCTGTCCCAGAAGGAGACTGGTTCTGCACCGTCTGTCTGGCCCAGGTAAGGTTTCTACTGCTTCACTTTCCTTCTCATCCCACAGATGTCCCTGGGATGAGCCTCTGACAGCATGTTTGGGTTGCATCCTTCTTTGAATGAGTCATTCTCTAGCCCGTCATTTTCTCTATACAATAGTAATAATTATCATTCCACTTCCTATTGACTGCCTGAATGAATCCACATGCTGGCTTATGTGTGACCATTCGAAGCCACAGTTACTTGTAGGCTGGACTCGGATGAACAGGAGGACAAGCAGCACACACCCACACTGCTGCTCTTACCTTGCCTATCCTCAGCAGGTAGAGGAAGACTTCTCTCAGAGGTCTGGTTTCCCAAAACGAGGCCAGAAGCGAAAAAGTAGTTTTCCACTGAACTTCCCAGAGGGTGACAGCCGCCGACGTCGGGTTCTGTCAAGGAGCCGAGAAAGCCCAGCGGTGTCTCGGTGCCCAGAAGACGGGCTTTCTCCCTCCAAGAGACGGCGACTTTCAATGAGAAGCCACCACAGTGACCTCACATTTTGCGAGTGAGTTAGTGAATCGTAGGGATAGCTGGCTGTGTGTGCCAGGAGGGCTGGAGGAGTCAGTGTGTGCTTCCTGTACTAATAGGATCATCCTAATGGAGATGGAGTCCCATGACGCAGCCTGGCCTTTCCTGGAGCCTGTGAACCCTCGCTTGGTGAGTGGGTACCGGCGAGTCATCAAGAACCCTATGGATTTTTCCACCATGCGAGATCGGCTGCTCCGGGGAGGGTAAGAAGATGTTTCTCTCTCTCTCTCTCTCTCTCTCTCCCTCCCTCCCTCCCTCCCTCCCTCTCTCTCTCTCTCTCTGTCTCTGTCTCTGTCTCTGTCTCTCTCCTCTCTCCTCTCTCCTCTCTCTCGCTCTCTCTCTTTTTCTCAGCTCTTAACAGCTCACAACCCATTTTCCCCTTGGCCCAGGTATACTAGCTCAGAGGAGTTTGCAGCTGATGCCCTTCTGGTTTTTGACAACTGCCAGACCTTCAATGAGGATGACTCTGAAGTGGGCAAGGCTGGGCACATCATGCGCCGCTTCTTCGAGAGCCGCTGGGAGGAGTTTTATCAGGGAAAACAGGCCAATCTGTGAGGCAGGCGAGGAAGGTGGAGAGCCCTTGTACTGTCTCCTCCAGCCTTCCTGACAAGAACCTGCCACTCTCCCTGCTGACGCCGCCCTGGGTGGACGCATCAGACCTGCTGATGCCTGCCTCTGCCCTCGGCAGCACCACATCCTCTTGTCCCAATCTCTTTTCTCCCTTCCTCCTCTTGCTCCTCAAAGAAGAGATGCAGAGATGAGGTCCTTCTGGACGGAAAGCCAAAAAAGAAAAGAATTTTTCCTGTTTTTGTTTTTTGTTTTTTGTTTTTTTTTTTTTTAACTAATTAAAATGGAGAGGGATAAAGAAGTCCCTTCCTCTTCCTGGCTTCCTCCCCTCCCTGTACACGCCCCAGCATCCTGGGGCTATTTAACAATAGCAATAGTTCTAGTGAATGTGTGAAACCGAGAAACACTCTGTACTGTGTGTGGACCCGCAGTGACGGCCAGTAAAGTGGACTTAACTCCCAAGTGTGTCGAGCCGGACACCGGGCCCTGAACATGCTGCTTCCATGTTCAGTCCCTTCCCCGCTCCCGCTTTCTCTCACCTTTTCTTTCCCTCTTTCTCCCTAGTTTTACGATTTTTGTCCCACCCAATAATGTAAAACTATTGTGTACGGGTTCTTCTTTCCCCTTGTGTGGAAAACAAAGTTCAGAGCTCCCTGTCGCTCTCCTCCTCTTCCTGCCAATAGTTACCCTCTAAAATGTCCGCTCCTCCTCATGGACTGAGTTTCTAGCCTTTCCTGAAACTCTGTGACTGAGGGGTGAGCAGGCAGGCAGGCGGGCGCCCTGGGCCTTCCTTCCAGCCTTCTTCCCCGCTTCCCAAACCTCCCTCTTGGGAACTCCTCAGGGACAACTACTGCTGAGTCTGAGTGCTGCTCCGCGATGGAGGCCCTCAGAGAGAGGGGGAGAGGGTGTGTGTGTGTGTGTGTGTGTGTGTGTGTGTGTGTGTGTGCGTGCACTTGCACACAAATGAGAGCTGTGATCGCAACCCTGTTTTGTGTAATGGGATCCATTCATGTTTCCCCGATTGTTTTTGTTCTCGCCTTTCCCATAGTTCCATACCATCACTTTTTGTCTTTGGGAAAACACAGGAACTGTTTCTCTGGGGACAGTGCTGTCTCTCCTCATGGTTATTTCTGTTCCAGCCTCTTCAAACTGTGCAATCTTTTCAGCAGGAACTCCCTCTCCTCTCAGTAGCTTTGAGTCTTGAGAGTTTGCTGGGAGAGGGTAGAACTGGGTCTTTCCTAACCATGAGTGTCTGGGTTTAGTGTCTTTTCCTTCCTTGCATCTAATCTACTTCATATCCCCAGCATCGAGCAAACTCCTGGAGCACAGGATGGGTAGAGAGGAGAGGGTCTGGGTCTACCACTGCCCTGTGTGTGACTAAGCCCAGGTTAAGCCCCCAACACATGAGAGGAAAGCTGCTAACTCCAAGCTATAGCCATGGGCCTCTGGCCCCTGCTTTCCTGCTCAGCAGAGCCCCTCCCATCAGAAATTACGGGTACTTGCACTGGGGAGGTGGCTGCGAGCTGGCCTAAGCAGAGAGCTGAGGCGTCCAAGCAATGTCCATTGGTGGGGGCAGAGGGTGCCCGGGGAGGGGGGGGGGGGGGGGGGGAGGGGGGGGCCTTGTACTCGAGCAGTACTGGGGGGTGGGGCAGTGCAGGTTCCTGGGCAGCCCCTTCCTCCTTTTCAACCCACCCTCACTCCACTCCCTATTGCCTATTTCTAAAGTCGCCTTTTCTGTCGATAAACCTCAAAACTTAATTTTATTTGAGAATTTTTTTTTTGCTTTTAAATAAGAGGTGGATTGAAGAATATTTGAATTGACTTTATATTATGCATAAATATTTATATTTTATCTAAATAACTGCGCCGTAACAAACTTTGTGTTAGATGTTTGGAACTGTTATAACTGGGGACAACTCTCCCCGTGGCAAGTTTCCCTCAGCATAAAATGTACTGGAGTCATTCATGGTTGGAGTGGAAGGGAGAGTGAGGCCGTCACGGTCTGCTTTGTGCTCCTCTCCAGCTCCATCTCTGTCCTAGGGACCAGGCACTCTTACGGGGGTGGAGGTCCTAGACTTGAAGAAGTGGGGGCTGAAGGGGTCCTGGGGTAGGGCATGATCCAAGGGGCCATTTCTCGCTTTTCTTTCTCATCTTTACTGCCCCTCCAGCTAGGTGGATTTCCTCTTATTGGCAGAGTATTTGGTAGGGAAAGCAGGTTAAAAATAGAGAGACACCCACCCCTGCCCTCTGTGTCCCTCCTCCCCTATCTGGTAACAGCAAGAAACCAACACCAACAAGTTTCCATGTTCCTTTTACAACAAAAGGGACTGACTTTTTATATAACCAAATGTGGTGTTTTAGTGACTTTTTGATAATGTACAGTTTTTTGTGAATTTAAATTTATTTCTTTCTATATTTTTAGGACCAATCTCATTTTTAATAAGGTTTAAAAAAAGGAAAAAAAAGTCTAGAGAAAAAAAAAAAAACACCTCGTTTTTGCCATGTGATGTTCCACAGGTGCGGCTGTAGAAAGTGCTTGTCATTGAATAAAACCACATTTGATAGAGACTCAGAAAGACTGGCGTGTTTCTCTGGTGCAGCAGACTGCCCCGTCCTCTGCTTGTGTGGTGGAGCGCTCAGCGCTCCTGTTACAGTGTCACCGTGTGCCGTGGTGGCAAGAGTAGGCAGGTCACTAGTTTCCCCTCCACAGCCATGGATAAGACACTAAGACGGGCTTTTGTGTTTTATTATTATTATTATTTTTTTTTTTTTTTTTTAAAGAAAAGGTTGAAGTTAGCAAAAGTAAAGCTCTTCCAAATCACCAGGGAGTGATGGGAACCAGAAGTCAGCCGAGGAGAGCGAGCAGGAGGTAGTATTGGCAGATGTGGGAGAATATAAAACTACAGGTTTCTGAGTAAAGGGGAAAATGTACAAAATGTGTTCTAAGTATAAATTAAACCTCCTCTCCAGGGTGATAAGTGCATCTAATGGAGCCGTCACTCGCACCAGAGACTGGCAGGAGCAGACCCATCCATTCCAGCCCATCAAAATTACAGAGCCGGGTGGTGGTGGTGCGCGCCTTTAGTCCCAGCACTCGGGAGGCAGAGCCAGGCGGATCTCTGAGACCAGACTAGTCTACATCCAGGACAGGCACCAAAACTACACAGAGAAACCTTGTCTCGGAAAACCCAAAAGAGAAAAAAATCACAAACAGCCCTCAGCTCTAGGGCAGCCTCCAGTCTGTTCTCTTATTCTCCAAAGCTGGTGTTCCTGGGGTGACTAGTAACTGCCCTAGGTGGTCGCTGCACAGCTTGGGCCCTGGCTTGTCATACAGGGACTGATCTGGAGAGCTCATACTATTGTAGGTGATGGGGAGCCAAGAGCGCTAGAGAAGACAATCCAGAAAGAGCAGTTCCGGTTCTAGAACTGAAGAGTTTGCATTTGTTTCTAAGTCCATGAAGACAAGGGCAGTGCTGATGTTAGGCAAGTAGATGCTTGTGCTCTTGTTAAATTGTGAGACTGAGGTAGTTGAGTGATGAGGACAAGGAAGTTGGGGTTTGCTTGGACAGTAAATGCTTATTTTGAACAAACAGACTCCAGTAAGAGCAGTCACAAGGGTGATGAGGACATGGAGCTTTCTCATCACTACCACATGGAAAAAACCGTTTCCAGCGAGATTCAGCACAAAGCAGAAGAGACAAATAGAGGCTGGTCTTAGCTGCTGCAGAGGCTCCAGGAGAGCCTGCCAGCTTCAGGACTAATGCTAAAAGGCACTTTTAAAAAAGGGGGGCTGTTCAGAAGTGGGAGTGGTTGGATCGCAGAGGAACTGAGAAGAATCAGTGTAATAAGGCACAGATTTGATCTGCCTCTGTAGACTGTTACTCTCTGAATTCAATCTAGAAAGGGCTGGGTAAGTTTGGACTGAACCCTACTCAACTGTATCACTCTTGGCAGTTCTGACACTTTTCCCGAAGGTGGGGCGCGTCCGGGAGGGATGGGAAGCAAGAGCAACGAACTCTTCTTTCCCCTCGTAACAAATAATGCTTTACTACCACCCCATCTTTATTACTGACAAGAGCTGTTCCCTCTCAGAGGCACCTAACTTCACAAGCTGGGCAGTTCTTCTTAGTAATCTCTCCATCACTGTTCCCACATCTTCCTAGTTAATATCAGCATCTTCCTCCAAAAAGCCCAGGCAGTCCATAGCCTGTGCACCCAAAAGAGATGCTAGTAACACTGACAGGGGTTAGGCCTGGAGCCTCACAAAGGATTCCACCGTCCTAGGAATGGACTCCAGTGTGTTGTAACTGGAAACAAAACGTTGTGAGCATCTATCTATGGGGTGAGATACAGAGGAAGGTCTGACCTCCATGCCAGCAGGATTCAGGAACCACTGGGCATGCCGTCTCAACACTCCACTGCCTTGGGCCGTGGAGAGGCGCTTCCTGTGGAGCTGTGTCGTGTGTGGACCATCCCTCTACAGCCTGTATCCTTACTTCCTGTCTCTAGTCACTACCTCACTGAGTAGTGAGCCAACAAGAGAGAATGGAAATCACCAAGCAGAATTACACAGTGCCATTAACTGCTATAAAAAAAAATTACAGGTTACCCTCATTTCCTGTGTTCACACCTGTTCAACCAGAAACACTGGAATCTAACCAGTGGGAAACCTCAAGAGATAACTTCATATTCTAAAACCAGCCGTTTGAATTGTGTTAGGACTACAGAAAAAGAAACGGGTTGTAGGAGGTAGTGAGGGGCAGCAGGGCTCCCCCAGTCCACTGGACAGGTTGAGTGAAGAACAGAGTTCTGGGCTTGGTCTTTTTCTTAAAAACCGCTAACAAGAAAGCAGCCTCCTGAGTGTCCTGTCACTGAAGGCTGGAGGCCTTTAATGGGATGGGAATGACCTTCCTAAGGTTGGAAGCACCAGTGAAAAATGTGGTGATTGTTCTTTATACCGTATGCTCGTCACCGCCATGAGCCCCATTCCCAGGATGCACAGAAGTACTGTCAGGCCAGGATTCCTAATGGTGCAGTATGCCCAGCTGCTGAGCCAGTTTCCCAACCACCACCACACTCAACCCCTCCTCTTGCACACAGGCCTCTGAACACATTTCCCCATCTCCACATGTGGGGAAGGTCTGACAGAAGGGTTAAAGACAACATTTAAAGGTCCCTCCTGACTAAGTAAGGAGCTGAAGTACTGCCTTTTTCTATCTAGCACCCTGTTGTCCTTCCACAAGAAGGAAAATGATTTCTGGTGTTCTGGTTCCCTGGGGAAGGGGTCCAGACACACCAGGGCTGAGCAGGGCACTTCCTACATAGAGAGCTTGGTCCTTTCTCAGGCATGCACGGTTCTCACTTTCATCCCTTCAAACTGCATTTGGCATACACATACAACCATGAGGGAGCCCAGTGCTAAGATAGCTCCTGCTGAATTTCTAAGTGATTCAGCAAGGTCACAGCTGGGATGAGAGGCTGAGACCCCAGGCAGAAATGATCCACCAGGAGGCAGAATGGACAGAATTCAAATGAACGCAGCAGGCACCCCTGGTCAGTTACATGGATGTTACAAGGCTGTGTGTCCAGGGTGGGCTGGGGATTTAGCCTACTCCAGAAGGCAGGGAAATACTTTATCTGAACTAGATAACTCTTTGCCGGGGAGTGAGGGATGGAGGAGGTGATCTGGTTCTGTACTGTCAGATATTCAGGACCATCCTTGATCCGCAACAACTAGGTGCCAAGCACACACGACCACTCCCAGGCATGGCGATCAAAGATGGTAGACATGGCAACAGCCTCTTAGGGACAAAATAACCTCCAGTTAAAGTGAAGGGCTGAACTTGCTCAGCGGGGGAATAATCTTTAAACGGACCGAGCAAGGCCACAAGCAGAGGGATGGGGGCTGTGAGACCTGGGAGAGAACGAAGACCCTCCAGGAGGCAGAGCAGGTGTTCCCAAATGCTGAAGCTGGCCAACACTTCTCAGACATCAGTGAGTTCATCCTTCTTGAACTTGCCACCAGATCTGGTTAAAGAGTGACTTCCAAAGGCTGCAGTTGCCACATCTCTTCTCGGAAAGCAGAGAGAAAGCCACCTCCACAGTCTGTGCGATGCTCTCTCCCTTCCCCCAGTTCCACATGAAATTTAAGTCAAATTCATAAAATTAAAAACTGCAAAAAGGCAAGCAGGCAAGGCTAAATGGAAAAGAGAAAAACAATCTGGATAAAAAGTTAAAGAAAAAATTGCCAGTTAGTGGTGCTCTCAGATGGAGTGGCAGGGTCCCTGTGAGGTCCAGAGTGAGGTTCTGGCCACTGAGACCCTCCCTACCTTAAAAGGTGGTGGGGTCGGGGATGCAATGCGATGTGTGAGCTCAGAGCTTTGCAAAACAAAAAACTTCAAATCTGCATATTTAAAACACATACATCAAAAATAGTCCGTAACTAAACTTGGCAAGCAGGACTCCATCGATTTCCCAGCACTTTTTTTTTTTTTTAAAGAAATCATTTTAAAAGCCTTCCTAAGTATTTCCAACAAACCCCAACCTTCCTGTGAAGAGGAGAAGCAGCTCAACCAGTGTAAGGTTTTCTGATCTTGGATGTAGCACGTACGGAAAGCAACAGGGTTCCCCCGGCTCCATCGATGGGAAAACAGCCCAACGCAGGCGTGCACAGGCTTCTATTCTCCGGCCCGGGCCTATGGGAAAATGATGGCCACAGGTTAGTGCTCAGTGTGGCCTATAGATTGCCTGTAACCTGCTGAGCCTTCTGGAGTCTGGGAACATCTCCAAAAATGGCATTTCTGTTTAACAAAGCTGTGGGCAAGAATCCTAAAGGAGTCATAAGCTGAAGAGGGTGTGGAGGGGGCATGACCTAGCAGCCATCTTCCCAGTTCAGCACAACAGCACACCCCCAGCTTAAAGCTCTTACCTCATTACTTGCTGAACTGGAAAGGATAGACCCCATGGTCTGAGGGTGTCTCCACGGCCACTTGATTCTGCTGACCGCTGCTCTCCTGTATCACAGCCAAGGAAAGTTACTGATGCATTCCTACACTCTCCTCCTACTGAAGAAGCCTCACTAACCAGATCCAAAGCTGAGTGGCATCCCCAGCTCACCCACTCCCCAAAGGCAAGTGCGCTCACAGCACCTGAGTTGGACAGGGTGACGCGGTACAGCTACTTTGGGAAATACATAAGCAATTGCTCATTTTCAGAGCGTTTAAGCAACTGAAGTTGCATCCGGGTCTGAACTGAACTGAGCAGGCTGGCTGTGAATACCAGTGAAGCCTTCCCTCCCTACACTCCTCACACCCACCATTGAGGAACAGAATCAGCAGTGCTGTGAGAGAAAGTGCTTGCTCAGGACAGAAATCTGCCTTTCACTGTGTCCTAGCCTCACCACAAAGAAAGAATGCTCCTACCTCCACAGACACGTTAGAAGAAGGCATGGGAGGGTACGGGGGGATGTAAGCTCCCTGCATGGCAGCTGTTGGCACGAGCTGGAATGGAAAAGAGCCGTGGTTCTCAGATGGTTCAAAGCACTTGGGGAGCTTTGAAAAGGACTATACCTTTGTTGGTGTGGGTGCTTCTTAGAAGTGTTCCAGGTGGTACTCAAGTACACTGGCCTAGAGACAGATCTGCCTTCCTAGCATCTCCCTCCAGACCTGCGGTTCCCTGCCTACCAGCTTCCCTGCACAAGTCAGGCCTAAAAGAAACCTCAGCTGCTACATCCCTTTCTTTTAGTGTTCTGATGAATTCTGGGAAATAGGCACTGATTCCTGAGCGAATACACAAACGTTTAGAACTTACTTAGCTCCGTGACTGGGAAGCACCAGAGGAAGGAGGAAGGCAGAATGGCTATATTCCCAGCTTACAGATTCTTTTCTGTTTACCATTGTCCTTGAACTTTTGAATGTCTTCCTTCCTCAGCCTCCTGAGTACAGGGATTAGAGAGGCATTTATCCCAGGTCTGAGTGTACCTTCACTGACCCTGAAAAAGCACTTCCATCCTCCGTCACTACTGGTGCTAAGGAGCATTTCACAGGCAGTCTCGCTCTACAGAGTTGATACTTAGAGACACTCCTTTACCGGGCCCAGGCTGTTGAGTGACAGATGACCCAGTTGCTGAGTAAGAGGTCCCATCATGGAGGCAGGCTGGAGAGAAAGAGGGTGGTCCATCCCTGGTGTAAGAAGTGAGCCCTGGAGGAGGTAATGAAGGAAATGGTTAGGCAAGCAGCCTCCTACAAAGACACCTCAGGCAGCCACTGATGGCAAGCAGAGCCACCAACATTTATTTATTATTTATTTGTTTGTTTGTTTGTTTATTTATTTTTGGACAGGGTCTCTATGTAGCCCTGGCTATCCTGAAACTCTCTATATAGATCAGGCTGGCCTTGAACTCACAGAGATCCACTTGTCTCTGCCTCCCAAGTGCTAGGATTAAAGGCATGTGTCACTACACCCAGATTTTTATTTGCTTTTTTAAGAATCATTTATTAACTGTACTGTAAGTGGGAAGCAGACTGTGCAGAAACTAGAGCACCGTCTGCTGATGTTTTCAAGTCCTGGGAATTAATGTGAGCAGCAACCTGGCTCGAATAGGAACAGCACCCTGACCTTCAGTCTGCAAAGGCTTTTGTCTAAGAAATCACGGAATTAGGTTGCTGTTGGGTTGCACAATGCACTAAGCCAGAACTCACGCCCACAGGACCGTGTTATCAAAGCTCTTTGCTTTTCTTTACATCAAATTGTCTCTTTTGCTTCTGCCCACTTCTGAACACTCACTGAAGGCTGCATGAGGTACGACTGGTGTTGCATCCAGGATGGGTTAGGTACTTGTAGAGGAGATGTCTGAGTCACTCTCTGATATAAGCAAAAACAAATAAAAATGTTAACTGCCTAGGCTCAGTGACTGAGAATGTTCAGCAAAGTCCCCCACAAACTGACATGTCCCTTCAGAACACAAACATCAAGAACAAGCTGTTTTTTCCAGGCATGGGGCTGGCATGCCTTTAATCCCAGCACTTGGAAAGCAGAGGCAGGTGAATCCGAGTTCAAGGGCAACCTGGTCTACATATAGAATTCCTGGCCAGCTAGGGCTATATAGTGAGACCCTGTCTCAAAAACATTAAAAGAGCAAAAAGAAAAGAACAAGCTGTTTACAAAATATTAGTAACTTATAACTCAGATAGCCCAGATAAAATTAAGCAAAGGGCCGGGCGGTGATGGCACACACCTTTAATCCCAGCATTAAGAAGGCAGAGGCAGGTGGATCTCTGAGTTGGAGGCCAGCCTGGTCTATGGAGTGAGTTCCTGGAGAAACCCTATCTTGAAAGAAAAAAAAAAAAAAAAGTAGGCAAAGGGTCGTGAAGGTAGGTAAGGCTCACCAGGTAAAGGCATTTGCCACCAAATCTAAATCTAAATCTACCGAGAGTAGAAGGAGAAAACCTTCCACAAGCTGTCTTGGGGGATGGCTCGGCCAGCAGAACCTTGCTGCTCTTCCGAGGACCCCAGCTCGGTTCCCACCACCCACACTGTGGCTCCCAGGCATCTGTAACTCCAGTTCCAGGGGATCCAACACCTGACCTCCTCAGGTTCCAGGCACACATGAAATACACATACATACATAGAAGCAAAACACTCATACGCATAGAGGACTTAAAGATATTGTTGTGAGAATAATTAATACATGTTAAATGTGGTTCTGTTTTTATAAAATGAATTACTCCCAAAGTCCCTTATATATGTATTTATTCACATGAAAGTGAGATGCAGTAGGAATCAAACATGCATTTACTTGAGTGGTGAAAGAGAAAGAGTTTTTGTTGTTGTTGTTGTTGTTGTTGTTGTTTGTTTTTTGTTTTGTTTTTTGTTTTTTGTTTTTTTGAGGCAGGGTCTCTATTATGTAGCCCCGGCTGTCCTGGAGCTTGCTATGTATACCAGGCTGGCCTCGAACTCACAGAGATCCACCTGTCTCTGCCTCCCAAGTGCTGGGATTAAAGGTGTGCACCACCATACCAGCTCAAGAGGATGCCTCTAAAAGTGTTAATACACACATACACTGTATGTGTGCGCATATACACATATAGGAATACATACTATTTATATACACACATAAATCACGTTATGCTTTTACATAACATTTTTTCGTGTGTACAATATAGAAAAGCTTGATATCCCTTCCCTTAAACCACCATGCCTTACCTGATAGGAAGACACGGGAGATGGAAGGTACGGGGAGAGCGCAGACTGAGCAAGCATTCTGCTGTGGGCAAGGCTGTAAGGGACTGGGTAGAACCTGTGGAAAGGGCTTTGTTCAGTGAGACACCCCAGGAAACCAGAGCCACCTCCACTACCCGATATTTGGGAATCAAAATCAAACACCCAAGTGCCCGGACATGAGCCACTGACATTTCCCCCTTACCCATTCTGAAGAGCTGCGGTGGGGTCATAGGTCAAGGCCATACCACCCTATAATGAAGAATACAGGGTTCTTATTTTGAGCCCAGAGTACCCACGAGTCCCACTGCAGGTTTCTGGAACTGTGCAGGTTGCAAAACTGCCCTGAAGAGCAGGGAACAACCCGCAGGACACAGCTATGCAGACCGCCCTCAAGCTTGCCGCCTAGGTGCACGGAAACCAGGCCGCGCGTGCGCGTGCGCGCGGCAGTGCCCATCCCACTCCAAAGCCTTCTACCATGTCTCCGTTCCTTGGCCAGGCCCGTCCGTTCTGCACAAATTTCCCTTGGTGCTGTCGTTTCTTTGGCCCGCCATCGGCAAACTTGCAAAGCAAGGGGTCAGACGGTGCTGGCGAGAGACAAAAGCAGATGGGCGCTGGACCGCGGCGCCTGGCACTCCCCCCTCCCCACTCCCGTGGCTCCCAGCCGGGGTCCCAGAGCCCTCACCTGCCACTCCAGGGGGCGTCTTAAGATACTTCCCATTAAAGTGGGTGATGATGGCTTCACACTTCTCTGTGGACTCCATCCTAAGAAACAGGAGGACTAAGGCTCTCACCTGTCCGGGGTACGCGTTCTACACACGTCCAGCGGGAAAACCCAGGTCCCTAGCCCCATGCGTGCTCGAGAAGTTACATGTGGTACGAAGAGGAGTTTCTGTCACATACGTTCATTTCAAGGCACCTGTGTTTCCTTTTTTATCTTTATTTAAGACAGAGTGTGTGTGTGCTCCCCAAACCCTCTAAGGATGACTTTGATCTTCCGATACTCCCTGCCTCGCTGGGAGTTGCAGTTGCAAACACTCCACCATGTCTGGTTTTTATACAGCGCTGAAGACTGAACCAAGGCAGCATGCACGTGTGACAAGCAAGCGCTCTGCTGACTGAGTGCCTCCCTGGCCCTTTACTGTAAAATTCCTAATGGAGGGCTGATGAGAAGGTTCAGTGGGTAAAGGCACCCGCCAGCAGGACCAGCAACCTGAGTTCCATCGCTGGAACCACATGGTGTTAGGAGAGAGCCACCTCATGATGGTTGTCTTCTGGCCTCGACACACGTGCCATAACACACAAACACGCACATATGCACACACAAAAAGAATTAATTTAAATTTTTTTCAAATGTCACCGGACAGTGGTGGTGCACGCCTTTAATCCCAGCACTCGAGAAGCAGAGGCAGTGAATCTCTTGAGAGTTTGAGGCCAGCCTGGGTCTATTTATCAATTTCTATTTCCATGACAGCCAGGGCTATAGGGAGACCCTGTCTCAAAAAAAGGGATGAGGTGGGGTGGAGAAGTGATTCAGTGGGTAAAAGTACTTATTGCTCTTGCAGAGGACCCAGGTTCTGTTCTGGCTCACATGACAACTCACAACAATCTGTAACTCCAGTTACGGGGACCTGGTGCCCTCTTCTGACCCCTGAAGGCAACAGACTCACACTTGGTGCACATACATACATGCAGGCAAAAGACTCCTGCCCATAAAAAATAAATATGAAAAAAGTTTTGTTTATTTGATGAAACTGCACAAGCTATGATTTTGTTGATATTTATTTCCATTTCTGGCGATTATTATCAAGGCCCAATTATCTATGACATATTGTTATGATTGGTAGTAAAGAGCTCATGAGGCCAGTGAGATGGCTCGATACATAAATACTTTCTGAAAGGGGTGAGGGCTCATGTTCCATAGTGATAGCAAGGGACATGTTAGGACCTGCTCCATGGCAGCTTCCTGCTGCGGGGAAGGGGACTGGGAAAGAAATGATGAGGTGCCGGTGGCCACTCACCACCCAAAGCTGTCAGTCAGAACACTCAGGAAAGCGCCGACTCTGTCCCTCACCTGCACACTAGACACAGTCCCCACAGGCCAAATCACTTCACAGGTCCTGCTTGTTTTTGGTTTTCTGAAATGGGATCTTGTATTGTAGCCCGTGTTAGCTCTCAACTGTCTCAGTCTTCACATGCTGGGATTTCAGTAGCTCTACACTTGGGCTGGCAAGATGCTCAGCAGGTCAAGGAGCCTGCTAATCTAATGTCAGTTAGCCTTGACATGAGACTCCTGTCAGGTCTAATGACCTGCGTTTGATCCCTGGAACCGACATGGTCAAAGAGGAAAACTGATTCCTAAAAGTTGTCCTCTGACCTACACACCCCTGCCACGGCACACCCACACATACACATACACATACACACAAGCTCACAAAATAAATAAAATGTAATAAAAATATAAATGAGTAAACACATTCTGACAGTTCTTTAATCCCAGCTACTGGTGAGTTGAGATTCAAAATCTACCTCAACTACAGAGTAAGTTCGGGGCCTGTGTGATGGTCAACTTAATACAACCTAGAGTCACATGGGAAGTCTCAGTGCCTCCAGGGACTGTCTTCAATTAGTTCATGTGGGTGGCACCATTCCCTAGGCAGGGGAGCGTAAACTGTGTAACAGGCAGGTGAGAATTCATGAATTCATTCTGTTGTGGTTTTTGGTTTTTTTTGACAGGGTCTCACTATGTAAGCCTGTTTAGCCTGGAACTTACTCTACAGACCAGGCCTTAAACTCCACCTACTTCCACCTCTTGAGTAGGTTTACAGCAAGCATCCACACCAGCTGCTCTCTTGTCTTGACTGTGGGTGTGACTGGACTAGCTGAGTCCCCACTGACTTTCCTGAGACGGACCATAACCAAGAACCATGAGCTGAAATAACCCTCTTTGCTAAGTCGTCTTTCATTGGGGTATTTTACCACAACAACAAAGAGGAAACTGGGGCCCGCTGTCACAAAATGAAAAAAGGGTCGGGGATGCACTCAGTGGCAGACTACGCGCCTAGCGTGACTGAAGTCTTGGCTTCAGCCCGTACTGCAAAGACAGACAGGCACAGGGGTACGGAGATGGCCCACTTGGTAAAGTGTTTGCCACTCGAGCACAGAGATCCACGTTCAGTCCCCAGCATCCACAGAAAAGCCAGGTGTGATGCTGAGATCCACATACTTATGCAAGCATACCTCATCCTCGCCTCCCCAGCCCCCACAAATCGTTTCACCATTTAATTACTTAACGAACTGGATATTTCTTTTGGTACAGAGGGGAACGTGCTATGCTAACTAAAGGCGCCATGAACTGAGAACATCGGCCCTAAAGTGAAGAGTTAGCGTGGCACATTGGCCCAAGTCTGTAGTTCCCGTATTTAGGAGGCTGAGGCAAAAAAGATCTCAAGTTCAAAGCCAGACAGGGCTTCACAACAAGACCATAGCATGTCTCAAATTTGAAAAAATCAAATTAAAATTAAAAAGATTTCTTTTTAATTAAAAAATTAAAAAGAAAACGTAAGTCAAAAATCAATTAACACAAGCCCAGTGAATTTTCCTCTTGTCATACCTGAAACTGCCATTAGGTGGTGCTACTCAGATTGAGCCTGCTAAAATTTTTTTCCTAGCCACAGCCTCTATTATTCAATAAATAAATAAATAAATAAATAGATAGATAGATAAACAAACAAACGGATGGATGGATGGATGGATAGATGGATAGATGATAGATAGATAGATAGATAGATAGATAAAAAACGGAGGGTGGAAAGATGTTTTGTTCTTTGAGATGGAGTCTCATGTGGTCCAAGGGCTCCTTATTCTCTTTGCCTCTGTCTCCCAAATGTTGGGATTACAGGGTGGGCCACCATCCCAAAGTCACTCCAGTCTCTGAATCACTGACTAAGGGAGTATTCATGAGCAGATAAGAGATTGAAACATAAAGGGTAATCTTTGAAATTGTGACTTTCCTGCCTAGGCCCTCCAAGCGCAGGGATTACAGGTGTATACAATACCAACACAGTTTTTGTTTTTTATTTTGAAGACAGGTCTCCTGTAACCCAAACTGACCTTAAACTTTTATTTATTATGTATACAGTGTTCTGCCTGCAGGCCAGAAGAGGGCACCAGATCTCATTACAGATGGTTGTGAGCCACCATGTGGTTGCTGGGACTTGAACTCAGGACCTCTGGAAGAGCAGTCAGTGCTCTTAACCTCTGAGTCATCTCTCCAACCCGACCTTGAACTTTTGATCCTTCTGCCTCCACATCTCAAGTGCTGGGAATGCCGGGAGGCACTTCACCAAACACCCATCTCATTCCACGCTGGAGATCAAACTGGGGTTTCCTGCATGTAAGGCAAGCGCTCTACCAACTGAGCTACATCACCAGTCTGTGCTGAGACAGGGTTGAGACCTATGTGGCCCTGGCTAGTTTATCATTCCCTATTCTATCATACGCTGGCTTTGAACCTGCAGTGATTCTCCTTCTTTGGTCTACTGAGTATTGGAGTTTGTGAGCAAGTTTATGTCTGGCTCAAAAAAAAAAAAGTCTTTACAGCAATTTTTTACATATATTTATTTTGTGTGTGTATGGGCATGTGAGTAGGGGGTCAGAGGGCTTATGGGAGTCTCTCTCTCGACCACATGAGCCTGGGGGTCAAACTCAGCTTGGCAGACTTGGCAGCAAGCACCTTTACCTGCTAAGTCCCTTGACAGCACCCAAACAAAATCTTAAACAAAAGCAAATCATTTTTTAGGTAGGCTAGGATCCGCTGAAGCTCTATGACACACGAGCCCAGAAGAGGGTAGCCTAGAGAACAGGAGAAGCTAAGGCCTGTAAATAACCTACATTCCAACGGTCGGTCGGTCACTGTAAGGGTTGCTCTGGAAGGTAAGTCTCCCTAAAGATCTAAAAAGTGGAGCAAACCCTCCGCTTCATCCTGCTGCTGTGAGGACCAGGCCTCTGTGCTGCTGTCCAGTCTTGGTTAGGAGGAGGCCGTGGGGGAAGGCATGAAGTGTGGATAGCTGGGAGGCATGGCAGAGCATGCCTAGAATCCCAGCATTTGGGAGACAGAGGCAGGAGGATTACCAACCAGTTCAAGTTACATGCCAGGCCCTTGGGTTAATACTCAACACACACACACACACACACACACACACATACATACACACACACACTTGATTTAATACCAAGGGCTTAAACAACTTTTATTACATTTTATATATTTATTGTGTGTGTGTGCACAAGCCACAGCGCACGTGGAGGTCAGAGGACAACCTCCTGGAGTCATTTCTCTTCCTCCACTGTGTGGGTTCCAGAGATCAAATTTAGGTCATCAGGCTTCGTATAAAAGTGCCCTTAGCTGCTGAGTCACCTTGCTGGCTCTTACCAGGTATCTTTGACCATTATTTTGGTCCATGTAGGGAGGAAGGGCAGTGTGTGTGTGTGTGTGTGTGTGTGTGTGTATTTCTGTGTGTGATTGTGTCTATGTGCCTGTGTGCTGCAGGCCGCAGGAATATATCCTAAGAACTCAGCTGGTTATAGCAAAGTCACTACCTGGAGGGATCAGGGAATTCCTCCAGAGGAAGCCAAAGCTCCAAGGAGCTTCTGGTCTGGTGTTATTTGGCTTGTTATATATCAGCTGTCTTCTGTTATGAAAATCATGTGTGCCTTCATAGTTTTCCCAATTAACTTTTCCCTAAGAAGGGCTAACAGTGTGGACTGATCACTCTCTGGACATACACCTTCCAGGTATTTGGAGAACAGCCTCAGGAAGGGCTTTCTCTGGAATCAGATATCTCCCTTAGCCACTCTCAAGGACTAACAGTAATAACAAGTCTCCTGATTTAAGGCAAATTCCACAAGGAGACACCGCCTAGGTCAGGTGGATGTTAAGTAATAGCTTTACACAATTTAGCTCAGACCCTCCTTTCTTAACAGCCTTACTAACTTTACAGACCTCTAACTCCTTACCTAACCACTTCTAGGAATATTTAGATAACCTTCTGCACTGACAGCTATGCTCAGCCAGAACCCCAGTTCAAGCCTCCCTGTAATTATAATCATTGGCAGCATCCGGCCAGGTCCATCCCCAGATGGAGGAAAGTACCTTATCAGAGATACCTCTGTACTCTCTAAGAACAGACTTAAGCATCCAGGCTACCTGTTTGAGAAGGCCTGGCAAATGTGCCAATTAAGCTTTACTTCCTCCTTTCCCAAACCTTACCTCTAGGTCCAGATCTCCCTTTAACTATCACCAGAGGCATCTAGCTGTACACAGGTTGCCTAGAGACTGAGCACACTTTCCCCCACCCTGCAGAAAAAAAGCAGATACCTTGGACAGATAGGAGCCACAGGAAAAAAGAAGACAGTTTTATTTTCTCCCATTGACCTAGCAACTTATAGATTCTTAACATTTTCTACTAATCACGTTTAAGATTATAGTTGAGCACATAAGAGCCCTCTTCTTAGATATTACCCAAATTTAGCCTTTAGTTAATTCATTTCCCCATTGGTCACTTCCCTTTGGGGTTGCAAATGATAATTAATGGTTATTGCCTCTCAATGTGATTCTTATCACCCCTCCCTTTGACCCTGGAAGCCTGGCTTTATCTACCAGGACTTCCAGGGCATGGGACAGAGAAGAGAAAAGAGAATGGAAGAACTAGACGGGTAAGAACTTGAGAGGAACAAACTGAGATGGGGAAGAACTATATTGAAGGACTAGAAGAGAGGACTAGAGGAACGAGATGGAAGATGAGGAAGAGCCAGATGGGGAAGTACTAGCTGGGCAAGAACAAGCTGAAAAGGACCTAGTTGAGGCAGAATTAAGACGAGAGAATTAAGATAGAACTTAGAGGAAGCAGTAGATAAATATAGAGAGAAATCAGGCAAGAAAGGAGCTAGCTACAAGAACAGAACTGAAGCTGTGTATAAAGGATGTTGTGCCAGAGGAATTAAAGCAAGTGGACTATAGAGCTCTGTGGTGGTATTGTATTGCCCAAAATATTGTGTACGCTAATAAACTTATCTGGGGTCAGAGAACAGGACAGCCACAATATTAAAGGTTAGACAGTGGTAGCACACGCCTTTAATCCTAGCATTCCAGAGGCAGAAATCCATGTGTTCAAGGATACACCCAAGCATGGTGACCAACGCCTTTAATCCCAGAAAGCACGCCTTCAATCCCAGGGAGTGGTGGTAGAAAGCAGAAAGGTATATAAGGCGTGAGGACCAGAAACTAGAGGCATTTGCCCTGGAGAGGCATTTGCCCTGGAGAGGCATTTTGCCCTGGAGAAGCATTTGGGCTGGAGAAGCATTCAGGCTTCTAGCAGCAGTTCAGCTGAGAGTCATTTGGATATGAGGACATAGAGGCTTCCAGTTTTTGGAAACAAGACCAGCTGAGGATCCGGCAAAGTGAGATAGCTGTGGCTTATTCTGTCTCTCTGACCATCCAGTGTTCACCCCAATATCTGGCTGCGGTTTGATTTTATTAAGACTCTTTAAGACTCATGCTACAGAGCTCGGTGTGCTGAGATTCTATTTCCTGAAAATAGTCCTTGTCGTTAGTAGTTCTCTCTCCTGAGCCCCTGGGATGTATAATATTAAGGCTGGTCCCGCTAATATTATACAAGACCTGTGTGTGCGTGTCTATGTGTGTGTGTGTCTATGAGCACGTGTGTATCTATGTATGTGTCTATGTGTGTGTGCCTGTGTTCACCTATCTGTGTCCCTGTGTGTGTGTGGGGGGGGGTTGCCTGTGTGTCTATGTGCCTGTGTGCACCTGTGTGTGTGCCTGTGTGTGTGTGTGTGTGTGTGTGTGTGTGTGTTGTTTCCCTAGTTCTCTCTCTTTAACCACCCTTAACCTTCTCTTACCTCGCAAAGCCGACCCCTCTGCTGGTCCCACTAGTGTCTCGCAGGATTCGGGTGGAGATAACCTGACCAAACGGCTTCAGCATCCCCTCCAGTTCTTGCTCATCCATTGACAGGGGGAGGTTTGAGATGTATAAATTTGTAGGGTCTTGCTCCTGTTGCTATGAACATGAAAAGTGAAAACTGAGGCTCACATCTTTATCCCAGTCCACCCTCAGCCCTCATGTACAAAATAACATTTGAGCCAGCCGTGGTCGTGCACGGGAGGCAGAGGCAGGTGGATCTCTGTGAGTTCGAGGCCAGCCTGGTCTACAGAGTGAGTTCCAGGACAGCCAGGGCTACAAAGAGAAACCCCATCTCAAAAAACCAAAAATAAATGACATTTGAGAAAAGAAACATTAAGAGGGTTACAAACAAAGAGAATCTTAGCTGTTTGTGATATCCAATCCCATCATCATGTACCGTATATCTAGCCCAGGAAGAAAAATTACAGTATTTACTGTCTATTACAGCACAATACAGTAATAAAGCCACCAACTGAGTCTGGGCCCTGTTAAGCCCGGCCCAGGGATTAGAGATTCCCTCAGACTGCCTTGTCAACTCCACAGTTCTGCATACTTTCTCTCCCTCTCTTCTGGTCCTTTGTTATGGAAGGGCAGAGGAGGAAGAAACAGAGAAAGGGCCAGGTGTGCTGCTGCTCAGTGGTTTACCTCAAGCCCTAAAAGGTCTAGTCTGTGAGAGGCTGCATTGGGAGGAGGCGTGAGGTCAGGGATGGGGGGTGGTGTTCCCATACGGCGGAATGCACAGTGGCAATTCTGCCCCAGGGCTGGTTTTTTGGTGTTTGTTTTTCTTTTGGAATAATTTATTTATTTTCATTTAGTGTGCACTGATGTTCTGCCTGCGTGTATGTCTGTTGGAGGGTGTTGGATCCTGAAATTACAGACAGGTGTGAGCTTCCATGTGGGTGCTGGGAATTGAACCCCGGTCCTCTGGAAGAGCAGCCAGTGCTCTTAACCACTGAGTCATCTCTCCAGCACCCAGGGCTGGTGTTTTGTTTTGTTGTTGTTTTGTTTTTTCTCCATGTATATGTGCATGTGTGACTGTTCTGTTCTCACAATGTAGCCCTGGCTGGCTTGGAAGTTGCTATGTAGCCAAGGATGAACTTGAATTCCTGATCCTTCTGTCTCCTTCTCCCAAGCTCTGTGATCACAGGCACGTTCGCAATGCCAGCCCCCAGAGCTGTGTTTTCAAGACTGTAAATCATTACTCTGCCTCCGTCAGTAGTTCCCGTAACCTTAATCCTACTGTCAACCTCTGTTTCCTTTGTTTTTCTCTAAAATTGATTTGTTCTTACTTACAGCTATGGGTGTTTTCCCCTGCATGAATGTCTGTGTGCCATGTGTATGCAGTGTTCGTGGAGGCCAGGAGAAGGTATTAGAGCCCCTGGGACTGGAGTTAGGATGGTTTTAAGGTACCAGGTAGGTGCTGGGAACTGGACCCAGTTACTTTGTAAAAACAGCCATTGCTCCTCTCTCCTCCCTCCCTCCCTCCCTCCCTCCCTTCCTTCCTTCCTTCCTTCCTTCCTCTCTCCTTCCTTCCTTCCCCTCTCACTACTTCCTTCCTCTCTCTCTCTCTCCTTCCTTTCTTCTTTCTTTGGAGACTAGTTCGCACTCTATCCTAGGCTGTCCTGGAACTCTCAGCAATCCTTTGCCTCCCAAGTGCTGGGATCAGAGGCCTGAGCTATCATACCCTTAACCATTAGAGAAAAGAATGGCTGTCTTGGGGCTGGAGAGATGGCTCAGCGGTTAAGAGTACTGGCCAATCTTCCAGAGGACCTGGGTTCTATTCCCTGTACCTACGTGGGGACACACAAGCCACTGTAACTCTAGTTCCAGGAATGGCTGCCTTATCAGGTTCTTCATAGTATTTGAGATGCCTCAGCAAGGCAAGGGAACTGTCCTCCCCTGCTGGAGGGATTCTAGCTTTCTAGGGGTTGACACTCTCAGCTCCAGGGAGCACTAAGCAAGAGGCTCAGTTCTAGCTTCCTTCCCTTCCCCCAGTCCTCTCCCAGCTCACTCCCTGCCCTATGGGAGTACGGCAGGCCATGTAAAGCATTCTTCAGAACCTGAGTTGCACAACTGGCTTCTTCAGAGAATGTTGCAAAACTATAACCATCTGTCCTAGGAAAGTGGGGCCGGGGTGGAGCAGGGAGACAGCAGGAGTGCAAGAGTCCTGGCCCTCCTGTCCACCTCACAGCTCTGGTAGATCCTGGCTCAGCCTGCCTCTGTCCAGATGCTTCCAGAAATACCAGAAAGATGGCTCTGTGGTCAAGAGCACATTCTGGAGAGGACCTGAGTCCAGTTGCCATCACCCACATCAGGTAGCTCCGAGCTGCATGCACACACACACACACACACACACACACACACACACAAACACACACACAAACACACACACATACACACATACATACACATATACATACACACACACACATACACACACACACACACACGCACATACACACATACATACACATATACATACA
>CABHPP010116328.1:0-45797 GCA_902168425.1 Peromyscus attwateri
GAGCTCACATGACTGAGGCACCAAGTACAGGGCCTACAGGGGCCTATACCAGGTCTTCTCTTCATATACTATAGTTTTCAGTTTAGTATTTTTATGAGACTCCTGAGTGTGTGAATGAGTGGGTCTCTGATTCTTGTGCCTTCTCTTGGGGGCTCTTTTCCTTCTGTTGGTTCACCTTGTCTAACTTCCGTATGACGGTTTTTGTTTTATCTTAATTATGTTTCATTTTGTCGTATGTTGTTGTTATCTCTTAGAAGCTATTCTTTTCTCATGAGAGACAGAAAGGGAGTGGATCCAGATGGGAGAGAGGGAGGGAGCAACAGGGAGGGGTAGAGGAAGGGAAAACTATAGTCAGGATACATTGTATGAAAAAAGAATCTATTTTTAATAAAAGGAAAAAAAAAAGAAAACAGCCTGCCCAATACTGACTTTTCATCTCAACTAATAGGAATGGAACTGTGTCCAGCTAAACCACTATAATATGAGCCTCCTTGTAAATAGATGCAGACACTTAGATCAGTTTTTATGTCCAGAGAGCTCTAGAAAATTCTTTGAAATATTTCTAGGAAGTCCTCAGGAGGGTGTCAGAACACTGATGATCACTTTTTCCCACCACAACTTCCCTGAAGCCTGAAACTAAGACTAGAGGGCTGTCCCTCTGTCCATCTTGGCCTCATTTAATTAGAAGGCATTTTAAAACAGATCACTGGCAACTTACAGTGGGCCAAGGCACCAGGCATGGGGGAGGTGCTAGTCCAAGACAGTGCATCCTAGAGAAACACCGAGCACAGTTCAGTTCATTGCTCTGTGAACCAGTTTCAGGAAAGAAATTGCACATTACATCAAATCTTCTACAAGACAGATCAGCTCACTAGAATTTCAATGATCATGGCCAGGTTGGAATGTTGCAGGTCCAGAGGCAAAGTATAATTTATTTTAGGCCATCTTTAGCCCCCTTAATAGCCATTTCTTGCCTACCTCTGTGTCTGACCTAACGTTAATCTTGTGACTATCCACTGAAAGTTTTTGGAATGTATCAACTTGATAGAGCAATAGCTTCCACTGACCAAAAGGCTATGCCTGACGTCATCTGAGGCCTATCACAGGGATTGCCTGCTTTGCTGTATCCCACCCACTGATGTATTTGAAAAGTGCCTTGATTTGTAAGGTTTTTCATTCTGTTGCTAAAAAAATTTTCACACATTGTTACCATGTTACTCTGGGGAATCCTTAATCTGTGTCCCTGGGCCATGATCACTCATATTTGCCTCTAGAATAAACTATCACATGTGCTCTTAAAGATGAGAATTGTGGTTTTTGCATTGACAGTTTGGTACTTGTGATAGAAGACTGATAGCTCACCATCAAAGAACTCACATCTCTCCCCACCAGACTTTCCAGAAAAATCCATTGTTTTTCACTTAATTATCATGTCCTTCTCCTTACTTCCATCTCCAGGCCTGCAGTGATGTGTGTGTTTGTGAGACTCAAATAACTTTAGAAAATGGAGCACCAAAGAAGTCTGAGAAATGCCATTGACTTTCCACTTTTTCCAGTCTCTAAAGCACAATATGATGTATAAGAGGGGTGCTGGATTGGGTGCTGAGTGGACCAGGATGGTGTATTTGCTTTCTATTGACCCAGATTTACCTATGATTCTTTTCCTCAGAGCTGTTATTTTTCCCCCCCAGAATTAACAGGGACATGTAGCAGTGGGAATACACAGTGAAGTTTCTTTTATGCACATAATGCTTGGGGAGAAAAAGTTACAAAGCTTAATTAATAGAGGCCAAAGAGTCAGTTTTGAGTTGCTGAAGACTACATTACTCAAGAAAAATGGAGTTACTTAGTTCATGATTCTGGAGGCTGAGGAGTCTAAGGCATGGCACTAATGTCTACTGAGGGCCTTCTTTGTGCACCAGCACATGGCAGAAGTCATCATAGGGTGTGACACGATTGTGTCAGCTTGATTCTCTCTTCCTCTTCTACTTTTGATTGACTGTGTGTGTGTGTGTGTGTGTGTGTGTGTGTGTGTGTGTGTGTGTGAGATCCTCCTGTCTCAGCCTCCAGGAGCTAAATTACAGGTATGGCCAACTAAACTGGCACAAGTAAGTACGTTTCCAGTTTCGTCCATATGGTATTGAGGACTCAAGCAGGGCTCTTGAGAATGCTAGGCAAGTGCTCTATGACTGAATTGTATCTTCAGTTCTTTCTTCTTACAAAGTCATTAATTCCATCACAGGGTTCCCATCTGCACAAACACATCTGAGCTTAATTGTTCCTCAAAGGCCATGCCTTCAAATGTCATTGACACAGGTACTTGGGAATTAAGTATCCAACAATGTGCTTGAGAGTGACATTTCTATGAAGGTTACTTTTGTAACAACTTGATAGGATATGGGACTAAGAGACACACTTCTGGGCAGGTCCCTAAGGGTACTTCCTGAAAAGATTGCTTGAGAGGGGAAGACCCTCCCCCAGTGTGGGTCCAACTTCTGGGAGCAGATCAGATATAAAGAAGTCTGAGGGAAAGGTAGGGCTGTTTTTGCTCACCTGTCTTTCCCTGGTGGTGCAGGCATCTAACTCTGTTGGTGCCTTTGCCATCTTTTACTAACATTGGATCCCAGCTACTTCAGCCTTCTATCCTGGACCAAAGGCTCAAGGCTCTCCAGGGATCTTCCAGGTCTTCATCAACAGATTGGGACTACTAAGACATCCAGTCGCATGGATTGAGCTGCTGTTGGGTTCTCACCTTCTTCAATGTGCAGGCAGCCATAGGGTTGGACAAACTAACCCATATTGGGCAAGACAATTTAATAAATCCTTGTATTATATACGTATCCTATGAGTTATCTTCCCCTAGAGATCCCTGACTAATACAACTTCATGGCAAGAACTGTCATTAGAATTTAGTGGGTCTATAACTCTGGATAACTGGAGTTGCTTCCTAACCAGCCTCTTGGTTCCTCCCTATGCCATGGACACCTGATCTCAGCATTTGTCTTTTACATTTAATAATCTTCCTATGTAGTCTTTTTCTAGACATTTTTAGTGGTGTCTCTAGACTACCCATTCCCTAATTGGAACCCCTCCCTTCCCTACCATCTTCCTTCCTCTCTCCTTTCTCCATAGCACTGTTATTTACAAAATGTCATAGTTTTACATATTTGTATTACTTATAGAGTACCAAATCTCACCCCCTATGAGGTAGGCTCAGTTAAGGTACAGGTGTTTGTCTCCATTCTTCATCATTGTCACCATGGAAACCAAAGAAGCAGCTCATAAATATTTGCAGAATGGATAGGTAAATGAATGAAACAGCTAAAGACAAGTCATGTTGAAGAAGAAAGAACTTTTCCCATAGAGAGATCAAGTGTAAGTAAAGCTTCTAAGGCAACAGAGAGGGGGATTTTCTAACAGGCTCATTCTCTCGGGTTCCTTTTGGGCAGCAGTGTATGGGTGCTTTGTGGGGGGCCAGTCTCTCTAGAAGTGCTTTGGGGCTGACTGAGTTCTGTCAGGAGAGAAAGGCTGGCCTGGGAGTCAAGAAAGTGGGTTCAGCCTTGAGTCTGTTCTTTCCACTTCCTTGGTCCTTGATTTTATTGATGGGAAACAGGCTGCTGTTAGTTCTGAAATTTTTCCATGGTGAACTGGCATTGCAAGAACGATTTGTTGATTGGGGATTTGCAATCTGTGGGTGTAACTCCAAGGGCTCAGGAGCTACATTTCAACTCTTAATTTCCTCCAGGAAGGCTCATGGTTGGAGATGCATGTTCACTACACCCCAGAACAGGGCTGGATATGCTGAGCCATGACCTCTCTCTAGTTCGTGTTAACACTGAGTGCGTGAGAATATCTGTGGTCACTTTGTGAGGACATTATGTTCTCTATGGGACAGCAAGCTTTCCATCCAACCTCCATTCCCACCCTGGACACACAAGTTATCCTTGTACATTTCACACGAGCGTCTTGAAGGAATCCAGGAATATTTTTCTTTATCCAGCCTGATATTTATTTTGGCAAGAGTTCTAAAGGCTGAAGTCTTGAGAGATTTGAGTTTTGTTAAATTATAGACATAATTTAAGTGAGGTTAAATAGCCCAGGCAACAATTGGAGTGCCTTCCTCATCATTCCCACCCCTGAGACTCTAGTTCATCTTGCAAGGTCAGACTCTAGGGCTACCTTCTCAGTGAAGCTTTCCCAAGGCATTAGATTGAAAGTGACTTTGTGTCTCCCTGAGGCTCTGTGGCCACAGAGCAAGCCAGGCAGATCTCTCCAGTGGGTAAACTTGAGCAAGTTCACTAGCTCCTATAACCAGATGTCTCTCAAATTTAAATACTGGCAATTCATCATAGACTTAAAATTTGCCAAGACGGTGTATTTAAATATTCTTACCACATAAAAGTATGTCAGGTAATGGATATGTTGATAAACTTGATTTAATCTTTCCACGGTGGACATCAATATAAAAATATTATGGGGACTGTTATCCATATTTACAATTTCACCAATTTTTGAAGATTTGATTTTTATTTTTAATTATGTGAATATGGGTGGCAGTGGCAGGGGTTTGTGTGTGTGAATACAGTGCCTATGGAAGCCAGAGGAGGATGCTAGATCCGCTGGAGGTAGAGTTGCTGGCAGTTATGAGCTACTCATCTTGGGTGCTGGAAACAGAAATGTAGCCTTAAGTTTTCTCAGGTCCCGCCGGTCTTATGGTCCCTCAGACACTTATAAAATAATCATTTAGAGGCTTAATATTATTTACAAACTATGACCTATGGCAGGCTTCCTGCTAGCTAGCCCTTTTATCCTAAATCAACCCATTTCCATCAATCTATGTTTTGCCATGTGGTCATGGTGTTACCGGTCTGCTGGCATCTTGCTTCTCTTTGGGCAGCATCTGGCATCTCCCCTCACTATCCTTACCTGCCTGCCTCGAAGCTCAATACAGCTTTCTTTATCAACCAATCAGAGCAACACATATTCACAGCATATAGAACGATATCCCACAGCACAGAAAAGATCCACTGTAAGAGCAGCAAGTCCTGAGCACTGATCCACCACTCCAGCATCATCATTAAACTTTTTAAGGAATAGTAAGACTAATAGAAGCTAGCATTTGCTGTGTGTTTGATGAGACTGAATTTAAAATCATATGAAAATTTCTTACTAAGAGGTAAAGTTTTGAGAACACATGCATTGTGGCATACAGTAGGCACTCGGTAAGTTCCTTATTCACCATACTCATTCAAACAGCTTGTTTGTGTCATTCTCACAACATGTTCTACGTGATGCCTTTGTGTGTGTGAATGAGTTCACGTATGTGGGAGACAGTCTCATCAGGTACTGTTGAGAGAGAGAGAGAGAGAGAGAGAGAGAGAGAGAGAGAGAGAGAGACTGAGTCACACTGGTCAGGTCCTTCCTGTCTTCGCCTCTTGGACAATGAGATTACAGTAGAGCTCTACTATGCCTGTATTTTTATTATTTTATTTTTTACATAGGTCCTGGGGATCAAAATTAAGTCCTTGTGCTTACAAGGCATGTGTTTTACCAACTGAGTATCTTTCCAGCTGCTATATGTTGCCTTCTGTTGTAATTTCTGGTGTAAGATAGCCCCAGTGAGATAATACAGAGTTTGTCTTGTCTGGAGTGAGTCACATCTGGGGCCCTGCCCTCGAGTGTGTCATTTAATCTTTGAGCATTTCCTTCACTGGAAACAAGAAGTAATAATGTTATTGTGAGGATTCATTAAACTGATAAATGAACATAATCCCAAATAATAGCTGGTTTATGGTAGTTATGATGATAATGACAATTTACCAGACTGTTAGAGTTTGTATCACCTTTAGTTTGAAGTTTCCTTGTCCATTTTTGGAATCCTACTCTTATGTGTTACAAAACTGTTTTTTAAAGTGATTTAAAGGGCTGCCTGCGTTAGTGTTATGAAAGCTTATCACAAGGATCGTTCCTGGGCACTTGATCGTTCCTGAGCTCCAGAAACAACCATGGACATTGGAGTTTGAGGTCAATGAGAAGCAGCAGGTATCTGTTAATGAAATAAATAAACAGAAAGAAAATCAGAGTGGTGGAAAAAATAGCACCAATAAGTGCAGCTTCAAAGAACTCTAATCTTATTCTTCAGCCTAAGACTCTCACTGCCCATTTATTTAGCTTTTTTCTTGCCTATTTAGCCCTTTAGTTTATAGACAATAAGAAAATGATTTCTTGGACTTCAACACTGTTGCATTAAAAATTCCTACCTTTTAAATCTTTGATTGGGTATAGTAGTTAAAACTTACATGCTTAAATGACTCTGGCTTTCTTTAAGCTCTGAGGGTTCCTGGGAATATTGGATCCCAGCCGGAAACATAAAGGTCAGATCTGACTCTGAGCATCACTTCAAGCCATCTTGAAATAGGTTACACTCAAGAAGGCAACTAGGAAACAAATATTGCTAAAGCTGATTTAAAAAAAAAAAACATGTCAGGAGAATTTAAATTGAGATATAAATCTCTTTGTTCTTAGCATTTTTAGCCATGAGCTGTGACAGAGGTCTCGAATCACAGGAACTGTATGAATTGCACACATATATTTATATTTTGCATTTATTCATGCCATTTTGTTTCATTTTAGGGGTTATTTTTAAAATGTCCTTAAATAAAATATTATTTTTCTATAAATGTGTCATAACAGTCCATCAGTAGAACACTATCCCTTTAAAAATAAAAGGGAGGGAAGGCATAATAGTCAGCACAGTAATAAATTGAATTCACCTGGTGGAGTTTGTGCTCCAGGTCTGAGGAATGTAAAAGAACACATTTCTGGTGAATGCGAAGGGAAGTCCACAGAAAGAGAGAATTCTTCTGCAACATAAAAGGAGAGGTTACAGCCCAAAAGCCTGACACCAGCAGAAATGGCATGTCAGGGTGAAGAGTCACACTCCCCGGGTAATTTCCATACCAAATGTGCAACATTTTACAAGCCACAGCAAAGGCTGTCAAGTTCAACCAACCAAGCCCAGGCCAGTTTAATATCTCCAACAGAAAAGGGAGATGACCACAGCCTAGAATCGAATACTTTTTAAAAATTAAGAACCACAAATTTGCATTTCTGGTTAAGTAGTAAGGAAAAACAAAAACAAACTATCCACTGTCCTGGATAGATTCTTCCAGAAGGTAAAACTACAATGTGTTAAGAAGATCAAGAAAGTTCTCTCTGGGTCTCAGAATCTCAACTGTAGTGTAATTTTGAAATTTTAGGCTTTAATTTCTTCACCTTTAAAATGAAAACAAGGATCCCACCTGTTTCCTAGAGTGGCCGTGAAGGTCCTCGCATTGTCACAGTGACTTCAGAATTCCTCCTCACTGCCTCCTAAAACCTCCTCAGAGCCAGTTACCTCCCACTCCATGCTTCAGTTTGGACACGAAAACTGCTACTTTTCTTGGGATAAGTAACCCATGTCCATGACAGTGATAATAATAACAACAAGAAGAAGAAAAATATGAGAAATTTGTTTTGTGGCTCTGGCAGAGAAATTAAAGCAAAAGTGGAAACTGAGGAATGTAGAAGTAATGCCAGGGAAGCAGTGGGGAGCATTTGATATCTGCTTGCTGGATATATCTTAAAGGAAACGGGGCTTTGAGGCATGCCTCATGTCATCATGAAGCCTCTATGCCAGCAATAAATTACAGCGCTGCTATGTATTTAGACACTAGAGCCAAAGGCAACACCAGATTTATCTGAGTTCTTGTTCTAGGAGTTATGGTTCTGCATTAACTCCTTTTTCTCCAAGGAATACAATACACTGAGTATGGAATTTTATGTTTACACAGATTATATGGTGACAATAAAGGACAAGGTAATATTAACTTCTATTTGCTGCTAGGTAGAGGGGGACCCAGAAAGTTAACCCTGTTTCATGAAGTCACACAACTGAACCAGAAACTCTCTGAAGGCTTCCCTTCTCCCTTGACCCTGGTAAACTCACTACCACCACAGAGGCTTGATTGCACGGTAGCTCTGCTTCCTCATTTCCTTCTAAAGAGTGATAATTCATACATTTTAAACCAGATCAATGCTCCTTTCTAGCTCTGTCTCCCTGGGCCTGGGCTAGGGTGTTTTTTTCTTTGAGACTTCTAAGTAAATGTGTTGCAGGTGTGAGTGTCAAGCTGTGCCCTTCACTAGGCAGCGCCTTCAGGAGGCCCTGGGGAGCCCCACCTTTGGAATTCTATTACAAGCAGGTGAACCAAGCTGTGATCAAATAGGAGATCTGAGGGAATGGGCCTCCACTCCAGGAAGCAGCCTCCAGTACCCATGCAAGATGCTTCTCAGGGGTAGGAGGAAACTTGAGCAGCAGAGAGAAGGCTGTGCAGAGGCAACCCCCCCTCCCCAGTCCGTGGGGCTGTTTTATATATTAAGAATGGGTGTTGGTGAGATAATGAACAATCAAGAGGAAGCACTGATGTAGAGGAATTATCTAGAAAGTTTCTTAACAGCAGTTTGAAGGCCCACTAGGCTTAAATCAATGGACAAACAGAAAAAGTCGGTAAGGAAGTGACTGTCCTACAGTGGCAGATTGTGTGAAACCGGAGGGAAAAAAAAGCTTCCTGATTCAGGCCTTCGTCATGTTACCTTTACATAGAAATTGCAGGACCTCTTGAAAATAGCCTGCTTTAGGGAACTTGTCAAAAACACAGCAAAGATTTCTGTTAGAGAATGTCCTTCACTCTGTTAGGCGTACTAGTAAAACAGAGACAAATTTAACATTCAACAATATGAACATTTCAAATAATTCATATATAGTAATACAATAAAATATTATAACCCATTAAATAGCAAATGTTTAAAGAATATTAATGTCCTAAAATGTTTGCAGTTTTGTACTTAGTAAAAAAAAAAAAAAAAAAAAGAAAAGAAAAAAAGCAAGACATAAAACATGTATACCATATGGATATAAAGCTATGCATACAATTTTGATTATGTATAGAAAAACTTCAGAAGTTGACATACTGTAAAGGAAATAATACCCCATCTTTAGGTGATATGGGTATGAGATATTTCTATATTCTTCTTGATTTACTTATTTTAAATACTGTACAAAATGATCGGTATCCTTTCGGTCATCCAAGGGAATATTATTTGTAAAAAGATGGTGTAACAAACCTACATAGAAAGATGCCCAAGCATGGTTGAAAGCCATTTTCCCCCTCTCACTAAAGCCTAAATATACATACTTAGCATGGGTAGGGCAATTCTAAATTATCCTTATGCAGCGTCACCCCTGTGACTACCTTGATTCAAACATACAAGAATTCACCAAGACCACACCATTCAGCTGGCCTCAGGAATGCACATGTCTGAACCATTTCCCTTCAGCCATGTGGGGAACATCATTCCCATATATTCAGAGTTGTACATCGTCCAAGGCCTGTCACTTCCAGTGAGTTAAAAAGAGAGGGAGAGAGAAAGGAGGAGGAGGAGCTACGTGACGGCACGCATAGTCGTGCAGATCCACCCCATGCCCTTACTGTTCATCAGCTTTCTTAAGGCACAAGCCTTCTGACAGTGTTTACTTTTTCCAGTCAAAAATTTATCCAAAATTTGATCGGTATAGAATGCGTCTGCCTGGCCTCTTTCAGTGCTACCCTTACTCAAATGCATGGTAGGGAAGTCAAACTTGCTTCACGACATTTTTATTCTACGGATTGAATTCTCTTTATTGTTTTCTTGGTTTTTAAATGTTCCCTTGTTAAGACCTGACCATTTGCGTTAGTGACCATTTGCGTATGCTACAAGCAGGTGTGTGAATTGCCACAACATTTTGGGAAAGATACTTTAATCATAAAAGTTAAGCTGAACATCTCAACTCTAGTTGGATGGAGGGAAAATTCATTGTACCATTTTAAGGTGAAGAGGTGGTTTTTACTTCTCTTAGGCACAGTTCACTGACCTAGACAATTTTTAGAACCAAGTGACCCAGGGAAGATCTGGAACCTGAGGTAAGTGGACATGGAGCCTAGACACTATACTTGACACTGGGGCTCAGCATCTAAACTCCACAAGAACAGCACAGTTACAGATTGCTATAGGACAAGATGGATTCCCTCTCCATGTTACTCTTCACCCAACACTTTCCTTGTTGCCAAGAAGAGGATTATAAATCACTCACTAGTCATCCTTCATATGTTTCCCAGATTGTAGTTCGTTTTCTTGAATTTCAGCTCACTGTGCTTTGCTGGACTCTATGGCATTAGAACTGTGCTCATCTTCACGGATCTACAACTCATATTTCTCTCCTTCTGGGATAGTATCCGATGCCAAATCTACGGTTCTTCCATTCTTTTTCAGAGCTCTCTGGATCTTGTTTAAGCAGGATGCTATCCTTGGTTACCTCTGTTGTTCTGTGTATAGTTTAGGTGACTCTTTCACAAAGTCCACTCCCTGGTTCTGCTAATTCCACAAGCCACAAAATGTAGCTTATAGAGTGGCTCTGAGACAAGATAATTCCAAAGTCTGTTGGAATCAGGCATGTGTGTTGTTCTGACAGGTAGAGGAAGACCTTGCTTCTCTTAGTGCATTCTCAAAGGGAAGTGAATGTGGCTGAGTATACACAAAATATTAATTTTTTTCTTCTGGGAATTGTAATTGTTCTCTTCCAATTTTTACTTCAATCTTAGGCAACAAGAACAAAGAAGAAGAAAATTAGTTTTAGATATGGAGAAGAGAATGCTGGGCAAAAGAAGTAACATTTTAAAAAACTCTTGGGTTTTAAGTAGAGACACTAAGAGAGGCAGGAACACAGAGGTTTTTTTTCATAATATTGGCAATAATTGTCACTGGACATATTTTAAGACATGATTATCCCTAGTATATTGAAAAGATGCTTGTGGTTTGGTGTGTCTGTAGAAATTACAGACTGAAAAATGAAGTTGAGAAGTTACAAATGGACAAGATTTTTGTAAAAGAAACAGCATTTGAAATTTAAATAGAAGACATGGAAATATTTTGAAAGAAAAAAAGAATTATTAGGGAAAGCAGAAAGATTCCTAACCAAGAAGAATAAGGTATCCCATGTGTTTGAAAACAAACAACATACAAGGGAGCATCATGGATGCCTTCCAACATGTAGTCGGAAATATTAGAAGTAGAATGTAGGGACTGACTATGATGGGTAAAAGCAAGAAAATGAATAAACAATTGTTTATTGGGCCACAGCCCAGCATAGGGATCAGGAAGGAAAAACCAAGCTCCAGTTTTGCCCAGAGGTTGATATGGTCTCAGACTCACCTCATCAGTAAAGCATTCATTTGAGGAAAGGTTCTGGCCAGGACCCAGTCTTTCTTTGGCCTCCATAACCAGAAAGGTGCTCTACAAACATCTCTCTTACCCTCATGTCCTTAACTTTCCGGGCATTCCTGCCCTCCTTGAGAGAATGGAATGTTTTAATTTCCCTCCACAACTTCTCCTGGTAAGCTTACATATAGAAATAAGTGCTGCAGTCGGAGGGGGTTGAACTGAATGCTTTCTGGTTTCTTGACCCAGAAGCAGATGCAGAGACAAGGATCAAAATGCAGGTTAGAGATAATGGGCAAGTGTGGAAAATGGGATGAAAATAGCAGAGTGAGAAAGGGAAAAAGGACATATAATAAACGATGACACCCTAAGATAACCACCACTGGAATGAAATATTATGGGGTCTCTGAATGCAGTTATTCAGAGATATTACTGTATATAATACCAAACCACAGGATCGGCTGCCCAAATAATCAAAATACGGGAAGATTTATAAACTACTTCCAATCAGTCACTGATTATGAATCATGAAAGACATGTGTATAATAGAAAGAGTTAATTTTCTGCTACTTTCACTAATAGAGTTCCATCTGAGTGTTGGATGATCAGTCCACTGGAAGTCATGCAAAAACCAAGAGCTGAAGCTGAATATCTTGAATAAGATGATCACAGCTCAAGGAATATGGGCGGGTCATTCACTGAAAACACCTGCTATAAACACCACTATCTCCTATGTAAGTTTTATGATATACTATATTTCTCCACTCCTTTTGAAGTATATGAATGCATAGATCAATGTGTCTCAACCTTCAGAGTGCAGGAGAAGCTTGTTATTTGAAAATCTCATTAACCAAGTACATTCTGGAATCTCGTTCAACAATATTCTGATCCACAGTTCAGGGATGGAATCCAGGAGTTGACATCATTAAGTGTCCCAGGTGATTCTGACACACATGGCCTATGACTAAGAAAATGAGAAGTAATGTATGGATTCTCACAGTATGATATGAAAAAAAAACACATGTAT
This sequence comes from Peromyscus attwateri, assembly GCA_902168425.1. Taxonomy (NCBI): domain Eukaryota; kingdom Metazoa; phylum Chordata; class Mammalia; order Rodentia; family Cricetidae; genus Peromyscus; species Peromyscus attwateri. The sequence goes on from CABHPP010116328.1 coordinate 12,320, forward strand.
GAGGATGTTTTAGAGCGATTTCTGTTACTGTAATAAAAATATCTCGAGTAATCAAAGATGATCAACTTATAGGCAAGGTTTACTTTAGCTTGTGGTTTAGGAGACTTTAGTCTATGTATGTTGGCCCCCTTGTTCTTGGGATAGTAGTAAGTCAGTAGTCTGTTAGGACCATTTGGGAAAGAAGGATGCTTGAGCAAAAATGATGCTTGAACAAAAATGATTGGGAAGCAGGAGGGAGAGAGTGAAAGAAAATGTGTGTAAGAGAGAGAGAGAGAGAGAGAGAGAGAGAGAGAGAGAGAGAGAGAGAGAAACTGAGTTTCTAATAGCATTTCAAGGGTAATCCCCAATGACCATTTGGTCATTCTTTTAAGTAGGCCCTCCCTCCCAATAGTACTAGGGGCTTGTGACTATACCTTTAACATTTGGATCTTTAGGAGACATTTTAAATCTGAGCTATAATGCAAAACTATGTAAAATAGTGAAAAGTGGTGAAATATAAATGGTATGTCTTGATGTCCTTGTCTATGAACACAGGCTCTACTAGTTAGTTGCATGATCTCTGTATCTCTTTACCCATAAAATGGGGCTAAAACTACCCTTGTTGATGGTTTTCTATGACAATTAAGCAAGACAATGCCTGCAACTTTCCATATCAGTTTGTTTATGGTAAATGTCCCCCTTTTCTCAGAAGATTAAAATACATTAACAAAGCAGCACCAAGGGCAGTTTATATTTAATACCATTTGAGAACTTGTGCAGGCCTAAAACAAAGCTTCACATTATCATAGATCTAAACTTAGCACCGAGTCTTTCAGCATACTTACAAGTTGAGGGGTTTTATTTCCATCCACACACAAGTACATTGGTTGATTATTCTGGGGCCACAGAACTAGTGTCCCCATCTCTAGGGGCAGATCAGATTGAGCTGCCTTCAGATCTGTCTCTAAAAGCTGGACCCTAGATTTTCACCCTAGACAATGAGTTCGTGTACTGATTTACCATTTGACTTATTGACTCTTTGTGTTTCTAGAAATGATGTTTTTAAAAACACATTGCAGGGCAAGCAAGAAGGTGCCAAGAAAAAAAAAACTATTTAGGACAGATTATGCATATGCATCCTATGTATTGGTGTTATCTCTTCATGCCCTAACTGGAAATCAGAATGAAATTGGGATTATAATAGTGTTAGCATAATACAGGCCTTGAAAGATGAAAATTGGCACATAAAGCAGTATGTTTTATACTAAGCAGATGTGCAAGTGGTCATTGAATTTGATACTATCATTTAGATCACACAGTTACCTTTATGCTTCTCTGGATAGTTTACCCCACGACTCATATTTCTCTTAATGACCTAATTTTGTCTAAGTTAGCCACTTTTCTCCTATTTGCCCTAATTTAATATTGAGTTCTTCAGGGTCCTTGGAACATAAAGAAAAATGTATTAAAGAAGGAAGCTTTGTTGACTTACTTGTCTAAGTAAGACATACTTATGATAATTGTAAATATTTTAAAAGGACAAAAATGTCATTACATGGATCTCATTTAGTCCTGATAAAGGTCCTTTGTCAAAGCACAATGCCACTCACAAACATGGAGCAAAAGGTACCTTGTTCTTTAAACACTTGTATCTGAGATACACAGTCCAACATCTTAATTTCCCCCAAGCAAACAAGCACATCTAGATTTAGAGCAATAACATAAGCCATGTATAGCTCATTTTATGTATGCAAAATTATGGAGTTGGATTAAATTATCAGTAAAACTCTCTTTTGTCCCGTCATATATCAACAAAATGCCCAGCAAAAGCCGTATTTCCCAGTAAATTTCTGTATTATTATCTTAGGTGCTTTTTTGCCATTGTGATAAAATATCATTGCAAAACAACTGAAGGGAAAAAGATTTATTTGGCTCACAATTCCAGGTTCTAGTCTATTACCGCAGAAATTCAAGGCATCAGGATCTTGAAGCAACAAGCCATGCCACATCCGAAGTGAAGAGCAGAGAACAATGAATTAACGAGTGCCTTCTGGTATTTACACTGCTTTCTCCACTCTCATACAACCCAGCTGACCTTGCCCAGAGAATAGTGCCATCTGTCATGGGTGGGTCCTCCCACCCCAGTTAACTATTGATCAAGATAATCCCCCCACAGACATGCCCACAGGCCAAGTTAATCTAGACAATCCCTCACTTGAGAGTCATGATTTTAGATGTGTGGAGTGGGTAGTTAAAGCTAACCATGGTAGTTACTTCCCTCGTGACTGTAACAAAATATCTAATAAAGCAACCTATCGGAGGAAGAATTTAGTTTAGTTCATGTTTTCCATCTGTCATAGAAAGGAAGACCTGAGCAAGTTCATGGCAGCTGGAGCGCGTGGCAGAGGATTCTCATATCTTGATGGATGAGGAATCAGAGATAATTTGTCAGAACTAAAGGTGGATCTAAACTTCAAAGCCTGCTGACATTTAGCTGGCCACAAATCAGTTCTAGAATCTCCTTAAATGACTTGGGGATCAAGTGCTCAAGATCACGTGTCTGTGGTAGACATTTAACATTCAAACCATGATAGCAATTTTCCTAGTGAAAGAAAAACAGGATGAACACCAATAAATACAGCAACAAACATTAAATTAGTGAATATTAAACCATTTCTAGTTAAGGGAATAGAAGATTGGGTTCCTCCATGCTTCTGAGCATATTTTCATTAACTGATCAATACACACAACTGTATTTCATGTTTGCTTTGTTTTAAAATACATTACTTAATTGAACTACTAAGTTACTTGATTCATTAAAATTGAACTTATGATCAGTAGCATAGTCATAGATGAAGGAATGGTGCTTATCTATCAGGGGGAGTTTCTTTTCCTAAGATGCATCGTAGATTTCTTGTGCTCAGAAACCATTGACAATATTTCAGCATGTGGCTGGAAGCAGTTTAAAGAGCAAAACCCTCATTAGAAGCAAAGAACTGCAGGCATCGTATTTAATAATCTCTGAGAAGGACACACGGAACAGAACGCTACCTTAGCCTATTACAGATATGGGTGTGGGGATTACAAACAAGCTGTAGCAAATAAGAAAACACAGAAGCACTACTAATGAGGACCGGCTATACTTTTAAAATACAAATATTTTGTAATGTCACAGTCTGTAAACTGAACACTTGCTTTAAACCTCCCCTTTTTAGCAATTCAGTCACCATCTAAGTTCTGCTATGTGTTCAGCAAAATCACTTCCACCTGCCAAAGAGGGTGAATGTGGTTGGCCTGAGTACCCCCACACAATGTGACAGCAGAGCTACAATGGCTTGTGAGTGTGAAATTAATCACGTGTTTGGTTCACTGTCCTGTTCCTACTCAGCTAACCATGGTAAGGTGTTTCCCCTTCTCTCCCGGCTAGCTGTCCCCGCACTTAAGCTCTGCTGTAGAAGTCCGCAAGTCATCTGGGACATGCCTTCTGAAGTTGAGTCAAGTGGCATAGCGAGAATCTCTATTTTTGGCTCCCTAAGAACGTCACTTGAGGATTATCTGGCTATTTTTCCACCATATTTTCTATTTCAGAGATGGTATTGTTGACATTTATCTCCAACCTGTGTCTACAAGCAACATTCCCAACTCCTCTTCCTTCTTAGAGCATTTTAACCTCTTCTGCTGTCATATACATGTACCTAAGAACCACAACGAAGGTAAGAGTCAGTTTGTCTTCATACTTTTTAATTTAAAAAATGATCATATAATTGAAAAACCTGAATGCTGTGTGTTCACTGTGGTTGAAAATAGCAAGGTGAACTAATAAACAGCAGGCAGCTAGAGGCAAGGAGTCCATGCAGGCTTCATCAGCCTTTAGATGTGTGTGGGTAGCCTCTACTGCAACATAACTACATTAAATAATTACGTAATTTCTTAAAAGCCTATGTCTTATCACCAAAATGGCTACCTGGCTGTAGTTTGCATAGGTTACAATAGGGAAAAGTACCAAAATGTTGTTTTCCAAATTTAAAAGTATATTGCTACATTGAGCTCTTCCTCCTCTCTGATTAATTGCTCTAATCTCATCTTGTTAATGTCCTAACTCAGTCTTGGGGAGATATGAACATTCTCGATAACATTAGCTCCTTTTACAAATAAGAATTCTAAATTCTAAAAACGTACTTAATGATGTCCTCAAAGACTCAAGGCACTTGAAGAGCTGTTTCCAAAAGCCCTGAGGCATAACTCTCCATTCATGCATTTCCTTCCTTCTGTGGAACATTTAAATATCCATGTAAACATTAGTGGTGTTGATCTTCATTCAGTCCAGACATATTAATAGTTCTTTTGCCTACATAGGAAGACTCCGTGGATTTTGGGTGTTCATTCTGAAAATTATAGTGAAGACAAAAAAAAAAGTTTCTTTAGTAAGAAAGATGACCTTGGGAGAGTGGGGTTAGAGGCACCTTCATGTAGCTGACATTTTTATTAAAACTTGTGGTTTCGGAGAACATTTTTATTCAGGAAGCATTGATCATGTATCTGAAAGTCATCTCCAGGATTCACATCCAGAGAAATAAGGACAGAGATCAACACAGCTTTCAAACACTCACATTCCCAAGGTCCCCCAAAAGGCTTTTCTGTGGGTGTTCAGTTTACAGTATCTCTGAGAGAGATTGGCTGCTTCCAGAAATCTGTCAGCTCAGAGTTTGGAAGAAGCAGAAAGATCCTTGAAAAACACAGAGGGAGCAAAGGTACTTATTAAAGCAGTTTCCAAAGAGCTCTGGAGTTAATAAGAAGCAAGCAAGATGGGATAAAGAAGAATCCAGAGATGGATTCTGGCATGGAAAACTCCTTGTGGCCAAGACTGGAAGAAAATACCTATGGGAACAGAACTTCACCAGAAGCAGGGTGTTAAGCAGTGTACAAACAAATTGCTCTGCCCTTGAACTTGGAGGCATGTGCAGAAGTAAGCAATTAGTCAGAATGCATCATTCCTAAGAAATTTGATCCAAGAAAAATAATGAAATACAGCAACGAATACATATATATATATATATATATATATATGAAAACATTCTAATCATTTCTCTTAGCATTTCTCTTAACAAAGGGCTCCTTTTCTTTCCCTCAAAGACTTCCAAACAGTTTGGTTTAAAAACTATTCTAGAAAAATTACAGGTTTTCTTCTCTATCACCAAGCAACCATCCATCCATCCAGCCAGCCAACCAACCAACCAACCAACCAACCAGCCAACCAACCAACCGATTTACTTCACTCTAGAATGAAATATAATTTAAGTAGGTGCTATTATGCAGAGCCCTTGTCCATGCCAAGAGAAGTCATTCATTTCATCAACTTCTAATCTTTGAATAGATCAGAAATATACAATGTCTGTGTCCACCCAATGTTAAGGCATCAAAATAATGATAGGGTTATTTTGTTTTCCATATAACTATATGGGACTTCTTTCTCAGTAAAACTTAAAAATAGATAAAGAAGATATTTATCCCCAAAGGATCAATCAAACAGATATATGCAGTCTTCCTTTGAAAGCTGCAGTGCATAGTTGATGAAATGTAGTAAGTTATAATACTAGAGATAAAAAACCAAAGATAGAGGGATAAAACTTGACGTTCATGGAGTATGTAGGAAGAGCCTTCATGCACAGCACGTAAGACTTCAAACTGATGAGACCATTTTTATCAAAAAACAATAATTTCTTCAAGGTGCAGGTATGAGAAATGCATTACAGACCAGAATTCTAATAACCTGGGAAATAATTGTGAGAATTTACCAGTGTGGTTGCAACAACTCAAAACTTCTCCATAGCAAAATAAACAATAGTGTGAATAAACAATCTACAAAACACACAGAAACTGAAACAACCAAACACTCAAAGAGCAAATATCATGATCAATAAATGGTCATACTACCTCAGCATTTTCCAAGTGAAGTACAAATACTCAGTAAACACATGGGGAAAATGTTCAGCATGTTTGGCCATCAGGGAAATTGAAATCAAAACTACACTGAGATTTCATCTCACCTTATTCAGAATGACATAATCAGGAAAATAAAGAGCAACACTGTTGACAAGGATTCAGGAGGAAATGGTTCCTTATTCACTGTTGATGAAAATATAAAATTACCCTGGCTGCTGTGGAAATCAGTATAGCGATCACATAGAAAATTAAAAAGGCAATTACTCTGTGGTCCAGCTCTATTACTTCTGAGTATATAAACCTCCAAATCACAGGCAGTTTACCATAGAAATATCCTAATATCTATGTTTACCACAGTGTTATTCACAAACAGCTCAGGTGCCTATTACCAGATAAACTGATAACAAAAATATGGTAAACATGGCATGTATAAACATGTAATCAAGTCTTCTTTAGTCATAAAGAATAATGAAATTATCTTGTTTGAAGGAAAATGTCCAAAACTGAAAATCATATTAAGTGAAACAGACCAGCCTCACCAGCTCAAGTATCAAATGGAGAATTTAGAGGGCTGGCAGTGGCAGTGTTCTTCAATAGATGTTACTTTAAGCTCCTTTCTGATCCAGTAATTCCAGATGTTGAAATGCATCCTAAGGAAAAATACACATACACAGATTGTCTTGGCTACAAAGTTGTCTAATGTAACTTTGTTATTAAATGAGAAATTAAATGAGAAACACTGTATAATTTAATTATAGCTAAGAAATTATAATGCCTCCCTTTAGGAGTCATTTCATAGCCTATTAAATAACAGAATTTTAGTGATTATTTAGCTGGATGGAAGTGTGTGTAATTAAAGGCAAGCTACGGAATAGAATTACCTTGCACAAGATCAGTAAAATATGTAAATAATATGTGTCCATATTAGAATTTCAATTAGATATATTTATCAAAGGTATGGGAGGTTAAAAATAATATACTTTATATTTTATTATCTAAATATTTGCATTCATAGTTGATATCTGATGTATTTGCCAACAACCTTCCCTTCAGGATTAATATTTTAAATTAATAGTCTTATTGAGCAAGCCACAGTTTTTTAGCATGGGTGACCCCCTTACTGAACCAGGGGCAAATTCTTTATTCAATTCTATCTCATCCTTAGGTTAGCTGGTAAATCTTGAAATAGCACCAGTAGGGATAATGGAAGATAAAAGAGAGTCAGTGAGTGGGAAAAGTAGTTTTATATTTTATGGTAGGCACTCCCTCCTCTTTAAAACTGCTCAACTCTTTATTGCAAACAACTACAAGAATACAGTAACATCAGAAAAATCTAATCTATTATAATTTTGGAAGATGCTAAATTTTATTTTCAAATAAACTTGTAGCAGGGTAGTAACATTTAATGCTTTTTCAATTCTCAAATATAATTAGAGACATTTTACAATCCTGGCACCACTGAACAAGATATGCTTTTCTCAGGCAGAATGAGATTGCTGCTAAGCTGATCTATTTTCAAATTTTGGATGACTCACGACATTTGCTTTACTCAAAGCTTAGATAAGATTTTGTTCCTATTTGTGTGTCTACATCTTGGAAAAAACTCACCCATTTTATCTCTTCTAACGTATGTTATTCATCTCAGCTCACTACAGTTTGGAAACTCTGGGATTCCACCTGTGGACTACCTACTGGGAATGGTATTTTCGAAAATATGACTATTGAGGGGAATAAACGGATTTCACATCATTCAGATATATTTCTCTTGTCTTTGATCTGCTACCATCATGCACTTAGGGAGCGTAAAACAATTTCATGATAGACTACAAATCATCAAGTTAGGAGCTTCCAGAAGAAAAGTATATTTCATGAGTGGTTCACTCCACAAAGGCCGACAGGACTACTTCAGCTCCTGTAAAGGTAATTTTGTGGGACTATTCTTTATGCAAACCATTTGACCTTAAGTCACTGGTTCAAGTCACTCATTAAGCACCGTTATGGAGATCCATTCTCACAAAACTCTGCAGAAGAAATCCCACATGCTTGCCACTGATGAGCATCACAGATTTCTTCTCCTAATCCCAGAACTTTCAACCATGTCAGAATCTCTGCTCTTGCGTCTAGAACAGCTGAACTACTGTCCGAGTTGTGAAAACCAAAGGGGTGAGAACAATGTGCATAGTTGGAGTTTCAGAGGACAGAGGTGGGGCATAGAAAGAACGTGGTGTACCCTTTGTCCCAGACACGAGGCACAAGTGTGAGCTGTGTGGAACAGGAGACTGCACCAGTTAAAGAAACCTTTTCCAGAGACACGGATGTGTCTTACGTTGAGAGCAATTTCAGAGTGTGGGTAATATGTTGAATGTCACCCTCTTTTAATGGAGGTTAAAACATGGAATTTCCACCAAGAGAAACTATGACTACAGCTCCTTCTTAACACTTAACAGCCTTGGGGCATAAGGATAGTCCCCTTATCTAGATACCAGTGTCCCTGTAGTTCTTCAAAACCAAGGGCTTCTTGCTGGATCCTTTGCCTGGTTGCTAGCTACAGTGATGAGTAATTAGGTGCAAATGCTTGAGATTCACCAACAGTTGTTGGAGGCAGAAAACTCGTTTCTTCAATGCTTGAAAGCTATAAGACACTAATGTGTGTCTGTGTGCCAGCAGTTTAGAAATGAAAGTTTCCACATTCCTTGTGCCTGGTTTCATTAGTTCACCCCACCCCATTGGTGTTAAGGTTTTATAAATAATCAAGACAGGATTGATTTGTTCCATTTCAGCAAACTGTAAAAGAAAACAGTCAAGAAATCACTCCCATCATCATTTCCCCCAATCACATTACTCTTTAAAACTGGGCATAAGCCTGTGTAGCTTTTCTCAATTAGGTGAAAGATGATTTCATTTCAGTAATCTTCAGGGAAGTTATTTCTGGTTTTGTGCAAACATGCCAGAGTAATGCAGCCAGTTTCATAAAGAGTCCAGTTGGATTTGTCTCTGGGGAGAGACTCGAGATGCAGCAAGACCGACCACCAGTGTTATTTGGATTTATGAGTCAGAAGTGCACAGATGAAGAAGCCTAGAGGAATGGAAGACTCACAGAGGGGAATCAGAGTCCCTGGGGACTTAAAGGTCTGGTGCTGTGTTTAAAAATCTTAGCAGAACCCGAGCCATTCAAAGGTTACCTTTGGGAAATGGATAGGGAAAGGGGCAAGAATCTTCAACTAGAGTAGAACATTCCCAGAATGTCATATCTGACCAGTCTCATCTACAATGTAGTCTAAATGTCCCTCTGTTGTTTCTCCTACACCTAAGCTGATTAATCCTTCATACCTACATCTGAACAGCTGCAGACTCTCCCCATGCAGCTGCTGTCTCTCAGCAGATGTTCCTAAATTCTCCCTTTCTTTTAGTTGTCTACACCAATGTATGAATGTAAACAGGAAATAGAATGGCTTGAAGACAAAGATTGAAAGCTCTTGGCTGACATGACTCACCAATCCATAGCAGCCAATGTTGTTATTATTCTGTTATTGTTATTCATAAAGTCAACGTGCACAAGAATTCAAATATGTATGTATATATATATACACATATATATCCCCATATATATTGTATATATACATATATATGTAGCCACATCCCCTGCCTTTACACAGGGTGTTACTTTTTCTCTTCAAGAGGAAAAACATTCACATCAGGATTGATTTAGTTTTTTTTTCCTCCTTTTAAATCATAAACAGTCTTGGTACAAGAAACAGTAGCTGTTATTGATTAAAAGTTCATTTGCCTTGCTGGGCTGATGATTGATACTTGGAGGGCAGGAGGGGTACTGGATTTGGGCTGGGGGATTGGAAGTGGGACAGTTTTGTCACATTACCTGTTCTCTGTAGGAGTGTAAGTGTTGTAGGAAATCTTGGTTTGGGGAGAAAGCTTTCTGGTCTTTGTAAATCTTAGTTTATTTTACTTTAGTTTTGTTTCATTTTCTTCTTCTAGGTTCACCAGCTTTGAGTACCTGTTGTGGGCATAAGTGTGTGAGAGGTCCTCTGAATGGGCTTTTAATGGTCTGTTGAATAAAGTGGCTACTGAGTCAGGCAATGCATGCATTTTATAGCACACAGTTTCAAAGTTTCTGTTTCTGTGGGCCAGCTGAGGAGTGCCTTTATATGTGTTCTTCACAAACCCAGTGCAGCAAAGAAGCATGCCTTTGGGTGCTTAAAAAAATGACCAAGATAAATAAATAAGATTCCTTTTCCCTTCTATGTATCTAATGTAAAGAATAATTATTTTGTGATAGGAAACCTTTCCCTTTGGGAAGTGTGGTCATCAAACGCAGTGGACACATGCATCAGTGATGTTTACAATTGAAACATGGGACCTTAGTGAAGGTGACATGTGAGTAGCACTCATGATAGAACTTTCGATCTTCACCGTTCTCATTTTCTGTCTTGAACATTATCTCCTATTAGTTTTCACCGTGGCAAACATAACATGCACCAGACATCCTTGAACTTGTCAGTTGGTAGAACATCTGGAAGTAATAGAGATCTTTGCACAACACTGTTTAATATTGACATATTAAATTTAAAATAACAGAATATATAATATGACACCAGGTTTTATTAGATTCTAATAAAGTCAATGAGCAGCAGCACCAAGCCTTTGAGGGAAAAAATGTGGTAGGAAACCTTAGAATTGGAAGATATTCCATTAAATTTATTTTTTTCCCAAAACCTGGAAAGACTTCGTTTTTTCATATGAACCAGCACAGCATCCTGGCTACAACGCTGGAAAAAACGGTGTTCCACAGGAGCAATTTGATAGTAAGCATCATGTATATAAAGACACGTGGAAACCCAGAAAGAGTTCTTACACCTCTTCAGTCTAACTTTTGCAAAGTTAATTTAATTTCCTCAAAATTGTTGAGGCCTTCAGTAAAAGGAGGAAAGAAAAAAAAAGGACTGCTGGGGATTCAGCTACAGACATTGCAAAACTTTGGTTTGTTGCAGAAAATATCACAAGCAAAATTCAAAGGAAGAAAGATGAATTGTTGTATTTAAAAGTAAGAGGCTCCATGAATCAGGAAGTGAAACTAATGTTACGGTATTAAAATATTTATATATAAGATCATGGACAAAAGAAGATGACTGGCAATTTATTTTTAAAAAAGACACATAGTCAATGGGGCAGAGAAAAAGATTATTCAACATTGCTGAAAATAAAAAATCATATTAGAAGAATGAAATGACATTTATTTCTGCCAATCTGTGGTTTGGGGAAATGGTCACAGTAGTACATCACATTTATGTTGGCTCAACTTTGAGAAGACTCATCTGGGAACATCCATCCAAAGCTTTAAAAGTGTTCTGTCTTTAAAGTGAGCCCAGCTTCAGTTCCAGATTCATGCTGTCCTCTCTCATGGGTCTCTTCTCCGAAGTTGCCCTTTGCATCACTGCTCGAAGCTGATAGTCTTATTGTCCGATTGTAGAGGACAGTGTGAGTGAGATGTGATGTGGCACACATCATATCATAAGATGGTTTATTGTGGTATCATAGCTACTTCTGTATTGGTGTCAATGGACTCTCAGAATAAGATAAAAAGCATGTTTCTGAGATGTGCAACACTGTTGATCCTATTTGTGCTAAACTATCTGGGTAGAGAAGGCACCTGAAATTTGAGATGGCAAATATTCATTTCCATTCCAGGTTAGGTGGAATTGTAAGTATTTATCTTGCTTGGTTTTCAGGCTAAACATTGTGGGGAAAAAAAAGCAATCAAAATTTATTTTTGACTATTATGCAACAGAAGCCATCTAAAGAGATCAAAGGAAATAGATACCCTAAAACCTATCACTGTATTTAACAATCTTTTTTTTCTGTAAAAGTAGCTTCTCACAGATTTTCCTGTGGACATGAGGCTTTCCACCCATTGTTCATGGGCTGCTTATGCTGGTAATGACTTTCATATTCCTCCAAAGGGTCATACTGTTTGTTTCCATTCAAAAACATCTTTCAATCACTAATAATGAAATCATAAACCACTCTAAAGTAAGGTTTTGGAGAGGGAAAGGTAATGTCGATGAAGAACTTGTATGATTTGAATGAATCTCTGAGGTAATGTCAGACTCTTAGATACATACCATCTTATTCCTCTTCTCCAACACAAAACTGAGGAAAAATAAAAATAATTTTTTAAAAAATAATAAGAAATGTAATTAAGGAAAGAAAGAAGGGAGGGAGGGGGAGATAGAACAAAATTTAAATCTTTAGTGTTCATTACAAGGATGAATACACTCTTTGACTCCATTTTTATGTTTAAATTGAATAAACCTCAAGGAACAAGAGCAGAAACAATATGTGGACTTTGTCCACAGCTCAGGTTTGCAGGTGCAAGCTGAGGATATACATACAGCACTAAATCTTCCAGAGCATAATAACAGCAAAGCAAGGTTGTTATGAATAATAAATGATAGCAGATACATTTTACATCAGATGAAAGTGGAAAGGTCCCTTCCCTTCCAGGCTGTGTTCACGATGTATGCCTAGTTCTCGTGTATGGGAGGGGAAAATATATTTGAGTGGAAGGGATAAGTATTTTGAGTAGAAGAAGTATTTTCAAACCATTTTAACATCCATCTCAGGCCAAGAACAAAGAAATCCACGGTCATAAAGTGCAGTGACCACTGAGACACCGTAGAAGCTGTCTTTTATTTGAAGTCACCCTAGCAAGGAAACTCTGGGCCCAGAGTCCATCAATCATTCTTTGAGAATCAGCAGGTTCTCCTGTGTCCTGCCTTTTGCATCCCACTGAGGGATGTCAGGCATGGATTTTTGCCTAGCCTGCTTTTATTCTTTAAAAAATAAGTAGGCAACAGCTACCACTTTTCACCAGCACTGTGTCGCACCAACAAAATGCAAAGCTCTTATTCTTTTCTTTTTTTTTTTTTTTTTTTTTTTTTTTTTTTTTTTTTTTTTTTGCTTTTTCGAGACAGGGTTTCTCTGTGTAGCTTTGCACCTTTCCTGGAACTCACTTGGTAGCCCAGGCTGGCCTCGAACTCACAGAGATCCGCCTGGCTCTGCCTCCCGAGTGCTGGGATTAAAGGCGTGCGCCACCACCGCCTGGCTTCTTTTCTTTTTTCTATTAATTAATTTTTTAAAATTTATTTTATATACTGACCACAGTTTCCCCTCTGTCCTCTCCTCTCATTCCTCCCCCCTGTCCCCACCTCCCATCTACCACCCCCTCCACTTCTGCATGGGGCAGGCCTCTCATGGATATCAACAAAGCATGGCATATCAAATTGAGATAGGCCGGAGCTTTTTCCCCGTATCAAGGCTGAGCAAGGCAACCCAGCGTGGGAAATGGGTTCCCAAAAGCCAGTCCAAGCGCCAGGGACAGGTCCTGATCCCACTGCTGGGAGCCTGACAAACAGACCAAGTTACACAACTGTCACACAAAAAGGTCTTTTAAAATGGTTTGAGGCAACACTTGACCCAATGTGACGGCTCTGTCATTTGGGGTGTCACTGCTTGTGGGGGGCTTCCTCTTCAAACTCCGAATATGGAAGAAAACTCCATCTTGGTTGTGATCTAAGAGCAAAAATACTTTGGGGGAAGATTTAAAATCTTGGAAACTCTTGAAGAACGGTTAACTTATAGGAAGTTTGACTGGAGGGGAAAAAAGATAGTGTGTGATGGAAGCCGTGGCTGGGTTGGAAGATGGGAGTGGACATGTGGTATGTACCCCATAGCCAGCAAGTGTGGTTTGGGAAAGTCCGTGTGAACTAGGAATATTACAAATGCGAAATCCATCTACCACAAGGTCTGCTATTGTGGGTTTGGATTTGAAATGCAGAAGTGTTTCTTTAAGATCAAAGCTTTGGCAGAGTTAGATGGGCAGGGACAGAATCCAGTCTGGCCAGAAGCAAAACTCCCAAATTTTCCTCAGGAAGCACACAGTCTGAGAAAATGCTCCTGGTTACTCAGAGTGTATGTGCTCTCATTATTTTGGAGTACCTTCTGAGATTTCTTAAGCAAGCTAAAAATCCAAACAAAACCATGCCTCTATTTCAGAGTAATCCCTGTTAATCTCTCCCTCCCCACCTCTTCCTCCCTTTCTCCTTCCCTCTCCCTTTATTTCCCATCTTCTTCTCCCCCTCCATGCTTTACCATCACTCTTTCTTGATGTTCCCAGTGAAGCAGAGCCCCGAAGCCCACTGACAATCCTTTGCCTGACCCTCTGGAGGAAGCGAAGGGAACTTATCACCTTGCTTCTATCATAAGTTTGGTCAACTCTATCTAAAGTCCAAATGACAAGTGAAATGTGAATGTCCCAAGCATTTAGAGAGGGGAAGGGAGACCTGAACATGGTCATTTTCTGGGTCTTGTGCCTCTCTCTCTCAGAGCAGATGTCAGTGCCATATGACTATGGTGCATCACAGTGCCTGACTTAGAAGAACAGCTCTAAGCAGTCAGACTGGACGTTTACTGCAGCGTACATCTGCCTAGGAAATTATTTTATGACAAAGGCAAACCAGATAACTAGAAAAGATCCCTGTGGTGGAAATTCAATGCATTGAGGAAACAAAATACATAGTAAATAGGGTTTCTGATGAGACATCGTAGCATCGTGAGTTGTAGGACAGCCTGAGCCACATAACAGGGTCCTGTCCAAAGCAGGGCTGGGCAAGATGGCGTTCAGGGTAAAAGCTATTGCCAAACCTGAAAACCTGAGTTTTATCCCTGGAACCCATATGGTTGAAGGGCAGAACCAGCTCCTACACGTTGCCTCTGACCTCCACATGTATGCCACTGTGTGAACACCCGTGTACACTCATGCAGACTCACATGTAAAAACACAATAAATAAGTTAATATAATAAGAGGGAAGCTGGAAGAATGGTTCAAGCCCTTCCTTTGCAAATATGAGGACATGTGTTCAAATCCCCAGCATCCATGGAACAAACTAGGCATGGTTGCACTTGCCTGTAACCCCAGAGTTGGGCAGGACGTGTACATGGAGGTGGATCCCAAGAGCTCTCTTGCCACCCAGTCTATGGGAAAGAGTGGATTTCAATTTCATTGAGAAACCCTGTCTCAAGGCAATGAGTTTGAATGATAGAGAGAGACAATAGACATCCTTGGCTACTGTCAACATGCATACCCACATATGCACTAAATGTATATATGTATGTACATTATATATATATAAATAATAATAATAATAATAATAATAATAATAATAATAATAAATTGTCCCTGGATATAGTCCTGAAGTGAAATTCCTCCCTTATTCAGGAGACATCTAATCTAATTTAGAAATCTAATCTAAAAAGAATTAGATTTTATTTATATTTGTACCCCCATTGCCCAGTTGAGAATACCATATACAAGGCATGTGATTGATATTCTCTTATTAAATGCATGAACTGAATAGATATGTATATGTTAGGGGAACTTACATTTGTGTGTGTGTACATGTTCATGTGTGTATGCAAGCACACATGGTATGTGTAGAGGCCATGTTTCGCTGTCCTTAGTTATTCTCCACCTCATTCTTTTGACGTAGGGCCTCTCATTGAACCTAGAGTTCACTTATTTGGCTTGATTGACCATCCAAGAAGCCTCTGGAACCCTTTTTTCTCTGCTGGTCTGGCACCAGGATCACAGATGTGTGCTGTCATGGCAGGCTTTTTACATGTGTGGTAGGGACCCAAACTTAGGTCCTCATGCTTGCAAAGCAATAACTTCATCAATGGAGCCATCTTTCCAACTCAAGATTATCTTTGTATTTGTATGCACATTTGCCTGTATGTATATATGAATTTTCATGTGTGAGGACACACACATGTATATGTACAAGTAAATGTGAGCACACATGTATTTGGAGCCAAGGTTGATGTTGTAAACTCTTCCTCAGTAACTTTCATCTTGCTCATTGAGTCTTTGCAGATAACTACCCTACAAGCTGTGTATAAAAAGGGTCTCCAGGGCTAGTCCCCTTGTCCTTCATTGACCAGCCTTTAGGAATCTGTGTTTATTATTCCTCAATGATCTCTACTCTTAAGTTTTCTTAGATTTCTTTAATGCCATGTTTCTTATAATATGCTATACAGTACGAAGCATCTGAAATAAAAAGAGAAAATGGAATAGGAAGACAATAGACAGCTTGATGGCAATAAAACAAAATAAATCAATGTTGATTTTTACCTAGTTTTGCGATTATAAGTGTTTATTAATTAATTTTTCTCATTTCAAAATAAATTAAGAATTTTGTTTTCTTGACTTGGGATTTTTGAGGAAGCAAGACTAGACTTCTATGTGCCCCAGACATTGATGTTTTTGGAGTGAGGATGGGAATCTGAGTTTGCTGAGTGTCTTAATGGTAGATGACTTCATGGGACTAGGATGTGAGTTCTGGAAGGATCTTGTCTTCTATTGCTGCAATAACACATCATGACCACGTCAACTTATAGAAGAAAAAGCTTATTATTTGGAGCTTACAGTTCCAGATGGTTAGAATCCATAGTCATCATCATCGTGGGGAGCATGGAAGCAGGCAGACAGACATGGCACTAGAGCAGTAGCTGAGAGCTCACATCTTGAGGCACAGGCACAAGGTAGAGAAGGAGCACTGAGAATGGCTCAAATCTTTTGAAACCTCAAGACCCACCCCCAGTGACACACCTCCTCCAGTAAGGCCACGCCTCCTAATCCTTCCCAGACAAATCTACAACCTGGGGACCAAAGTATTCAAATATTTGAGCCTATGGAGGCCATTCTCACCCTAACCACAACATATGTGTGGTGATATTTTATTTGTGCTGAAATGTGGTGATATTTTATTTGTATGCTAATAAATAAAATTTGCCTGGAGATTAGAGATAATAGCTAGCCATAAACAGAAATCAGGCAGTGGTATCACACACTCTTAATCTGATCACATGGCAGGTAAAGTCTCTGTGCATTCAAGGACACAGCCAAGCGTGGTGACTCACACCTTTAATCCCAGTACCAACCATAGAGACCTGGAGGTCTGTATAGACAGGCAGTGACAAGGAAGTGAGGTGGCTGGGCTAAGAGCCAATGAGTAAGCAGAACAGCAAGGCAATAAAGGCGCAAGTTAGACAGGAAGAAGCTGGTTTTCTCGGGGGAGCTACAGTGGCGTGGTGAGTAAGGTTAGCTGGTGGCTATCAATATTTCTCTGGTCTCTACAGCTTTCACCCCTATATTTGTCTTTGTGTTTCTTATTTAATAAGATTGTTTAAAAATTCGTCTACAATTTACCAACTGTTTTTTGATGAATTCTTGCCCCATGTTGGGCACCAATTGTAGACAAATTTTTAAAGGCGTGTGTCACCGTGCTCAGCTGTGTCCTTGAACAAACAGAGACTCTGCCTACCCTGTGATCAGATTAAGGGTGTGTGCTACCACTGCCTGACTTCTGTTTATGGCTGGCTATGACCTCTGATCTCCAGGCAAACTTTATTTATTAACATACAAATAAAATATCACCACATTTCAGCACAAATAAAATATCACCACACATATGTGTAAGTATCTGAGTAATGAAGGAGGTTAGAGATCATAGGTCTAGATAACATGGACACAACAGCCTGTGTTATGCTATTTAAGTGGCCTCTTCCTTTTCAGTGGTCTGGGATAGTAACAATAACTCAAAGAATATGGATTTCTTGATACAACTAAACAGAGTATTAGAGATATGTGGAGACATGCAGCTTCAACAAAAATTTGAGAACCCAAGACTGATATGAAAGAAGCAAAGATGTCTACTTCCAAGAACACAAGTATGCTTGGACAATTAACATGTTAATGATAACAAATGTTGACCAGAGATAAAAAGATAACTTTTGAAAAGATAAAAAAGAAAACTTCCAAGTCTCTCATAATTCATTTTAGATTTATTTATTTGCTTATTTGTGTATGTGAGTAAACACATGCATTTGTGCAGTCATGCTTATATCATGGAGCATGTGTGGTGGTTGGAGGATAACTTGAAAAAGTGGGTTCTTTCCTTCCACTATGTAGGTCCTGGGTATTAAACTGAGGTCATTAGGCTTGGCAGCTGATACCTTTAGTCACTTAGTCACTTTGGTCCCCACTAGAGTTCTTGAATGATTGTGTGATTGTTTGTGTTCATTGTTGTCTTGACAAACTCTAGACTCACCTGGGAGATGGGCCTCTGGGGATACCTGAGGGGGTATTAGTATCTTGATTGTTTTTTTGTGGGAAGACCTGCTGTTCACCATGGGTAGCGTCATCCCCTCTCTAGGATATTGGGCTGTAAGTAGAGAAAGGGAGGTAAGTAGCAATCTGCATTCATCCCTGTCTGGTCCCTGATGGTAGGTGATATGTGATCAGGTCCTTCAAGATGATATGTGATCAGGTCCTTCAAGCTCCCGATGCCTCCATTTTCCCACCTCAACTATGAGCACAAATCCTTTCTCCTATAAGTAGCCTTTGTCAAGGTGTAGTATCACAGCAATAGGAAAAGAAAAGAAACTAATACAGTGGCAAAAAGAGTGGAGATTTCTTCTCTTATTACCCACATCAACATCCTCTACCAATGCTGCAAACGTACAGCATAGTTTTTCTTTCAACATCCTAAATGGAGCAAATTCATTTCCATTTAGAAAAACAAATACACTTGCCATTTTTCTACCCTGACACAATAAAGTTGTTGAGAAGGAATATACTTTTAGACCTGGGAATATAATACATAGCCAATGTAGGATTTGTGCTCATAGTTGAGGTGGGAAAATGAAGGCATTGGGAGCTTGAAGGAACTGATCACATATCACCTACCATCAGGGACCAGACAGGGATGAATGCAGATTGCTACTCACCTCCCTTTCTCTACTTACAGCCCAATATCATAGAGAGGGGATAATGCTACCCACGGTGAACAGCAGGTCTTCCCACAGAAAACAATCAACATAGTAATAAACCCTCAGGTATCCCCAGAGGCCCATCTCCCAGGTGAGTCTAGAGTTTGTCAAGACAATGAACACAAACAATCACACAATCATTCAAGAACTCTAGTGCGGACCAAGGTGACTAAGTGAGTGTGTGTAAGCTACTTAGCAACACACGTGGAATTCTTTTAATTATTAAATGTGTCTAAAGAAATCCATTTGGGAAATCCTTGTAAAGACTTCCTCTAGAAAACATGACCTTCCTTAATTCCTCCTTATGGTTGTATTTATGGATTGGCTAATGCTTATAACTCTTTAAATGGCCTCAGTCATGAAACAATCTCATGGGGTTGATGATATTATTAACATTTTGAAGATCATGAAACATGAGTGGCAGAGACAAGAATTCCTCATTTTTGACTCTTGAACCTTCTATCTTTATGAACGGTATAGAAAAGCTACGTGTGTTCTACAAACGAGCGCTTATTGATTCTGGATGTAAAGCATTCGTGACAGGTGTCTTGGCCAACAGGAAGTGGATGGCAGAGGTTTCTAATAACTGTAATTTTAAGAGACAGATCAAGAAGACATGACAATTAGATGGCTAACAGATGTCTTTCATCCCCTGTTCCCACAGAATGCAGTTTGGAGAATACACACAGGTGCTGATGAACGAAATCTCCTTACTTGTATTGCACTTAATACTCTCTTCTGCTTAAGAGAAAAATACATTATTGTATTTGAATCTGCACATTTAAAGTTCTCACAAATTCTTAGAAGATGGAGGGGGGAGAGAAGAAGAAAAAAGATAGAGAGAAGAGGGGAAGAAAAGTGGAGGGAAAGGAAGGGAGGGGTGGAGGAAAGGAGACAGGAGGAAGAGAGACAGGAAGGAAGGCAGAAGGAAGGCCCAGCAATAGTACTTTGTTCTTTGTTCCTGGAGTTCCTCATATCTACCTCAGTAGGATGCACACAAATAATGACTCTGGATAATATGCAGAAATGTGAAGGGAAATCTTCGTGATTTGAGCAGTTGGTGGCATACAGCACCTAGGACTGAAGATGCCTGCCTTTGTAGGTTTATTGTCAAATATTTTGATTGATAAAAACAAAACAAACAAAAAATGAACAGCTTCCACTTTAAATCTTGCCTAGCCTAAAATATTTTTAAATAATATGGAATAATAGGATTTTGTCAGCAAACCCATACTTCTCCCATCCATTCTGCAAACATTTCTTTCCTTCTTGATCATTATGAGAGCCTCAGACCACCTCCTGTCTTTAACTCCTAAGCTGCTATGCACGCACAGACCTCCTTAAGTCAGCCCCTCTGCACCTAGGTATCTGATTCTGACCACAAAGCAACAGACCTTCACGGCCTTCCTTTCTTTCCTCTCAGAGATGCCTGTGCTTACGTGGAATATTATGTCTCTCTAACCACTTAAATGCAGCCACTGATTCAGGCCGAGAGAACTATCACAATTGGATACAAAGTTTCTGTTCTCAGGGTGACCAACTGACAAATAGCCAGTCTAAATGCACCAAAAACCAAGCAATTTTCGTGGAAGTGTGGTTAACCATGTGTTGGTTCCCATGGCCAGAGTTCAGGTTTCCATATGTCTTTTGCAGAGTATCCAAGAGGAATTACAGGAGATGCTAAGATGAAAGATTTGCTGTGAGTGACAAATAGGGGCAAGAGAAGCAGACTCATTGCCTTGTGTTGTTGGGGTTACTTGTGGGCATGGACACAGGACAATGTGAATACAGGCCCTTCTTGCTTGTATTCTTAAAGCCCTGGCTTTGTTGACTCAACATTAGCATTGAATTACCCACATCAGAGTTTATTTGACCCATTTAGGTTTCTATTTGTGTGGATATTTATTGGATCCTTTCCATGTGCCAGACATCAAATGCCTAGATCCAGACGGACTAGGTTTCTGAGTTCAATATTTAGTTTCCATACACTTGGAGAAAACAGAAAGCTAACAATTAAAGTTATTTCATAAGTGTTATGAAAAACAAAAGGAATAAAACAAGGAGAGATCTAGACAGTGGCTAGGATACTAGAAAGTCAATTACAATCGAGTGTTCAGGAAAGACCTCCAGACCGTGGTACAGGGAAGTGTATCTATGCCTTTAAGATGTGATGGAGCCAGTCACAACACTTGAGGACTGTGTGTAAGGGAAACACAGGGAACACTGAGTGGAGAACAGTATGTGCCACATACCTAAGGAAGGACATGTCCAAGACAAAGGAGACCCTGAGGCTAGAACATAACAGAGAAGGTAGAGAGCAGAACCAGATGGGACTGGTCAAGTCAGCAGAAACATCAGTCTGCAGTAGTAAAAAGGTAAGATACTGGCCGAAATGTACTAAGAAGCCGGGGGACAATGTGGCCTCACACGCCACATTCTGCTTCCTTCACTGCAATTTGGTATTTGACGATTTGACTAGCGAGAACAGATTCTAACCTTCAGCAGGAACTGCGTCATTCCTTTCTGCTTAGATTTGCTCAGGCCTCACAATCACGTAAGCTTCTCTCCAGATTTTATTCTACCTAGGGTCTACGATAGTTTCTGTCTGTTTAACCACTGGGCATTTAACCTTGGGTATAATCATACTCTTCCCACATATCCTGTCTTGAATTATGGTGAGTATCCATCATTAAACATTGTATTACAGTAATAAAATCTACAATTTGCGATGCATCACGAACTACATATACGTAGGTTTGCAGTCTGATTACCATGGCTCTTCATGTCAAACCTTTCATGGTAAATATAAATCTTTCTCTTCTTTGCCATTACCTAACCTAATAATTTCTCAAAATTCTTTTTTCTAACTTTCATAAATGTAAGAAATAGGTATGAACCCAAATGAATAGCTTCAGAAGATGTATTTTACCTTTGACAGTGACTGGAAATGGGAGGTTATCCAGGATATCCCATTAAGAAAGAAGCATACAATGTCCTATTTATTTTGTTCTAAATGAACAATTTCATATAAAAGGAACACACTAGAATTATAAAACTTTCCAGTGCTGATAATAAACAGTGTATTAACTAGGGCAGTAGACCTATAGCTAAATACAGAGTAAAATCACAGACTCAAGCCTGGAACTAGTTTTCCCAGAAAATTAGCTTTCAGTAGTTTCTGTTGTACAATGTCACTTTTCCTAGGCATCTGGGCTCATGAATATTCAGATAGATGGAGTGCTGAATACTTTATTGAATGATGACATCTGGCACTCCTAGATTAAATGGTGCATCTAGTTCCAAGAGAAATACAATAGGTTACTGCTGCTATCTTTTATATAGGCTTTGTCAATGAGGAAAAAATGTATTCTATATCAGTCTGAGGTTTTTCTAGGCACTAACCTGTTGCAAGATACTCTGTTATAGTCTAGAGAATATTATGAGACTCCACGTTTCCAAGAGTATGTCAGATATTCAATACTTTTGAAAATTTTAAGCCTATATACCTTTAAAATATTGAATCTACTTGTATCTGAAAATTTTCACAATATAAGCTATGAAAAGATATTTTTATAAATCTGAGGAAAGGGAAGGGGAAAAGATGTAATTCTATCATAATCTCAAAAATAAAAGAAATAATCAAAATAGAAATATTTTGAGACACACACACATATATATACATGAATACATATATATACATGAATATATATACATGTATGTATATATATATATATATATATATATATATATAGAGAGAGAGAGAGAGAGAGAGAGAGAGAGAAATCATGGTACCCAAGTATTAAACTGGTCCTGTGGAAAGTTCTAGAAATGTGGGCCGTCACAGTGAACTGATTGTGTTAATACACTGTTTATTATCAGCACTGGAAAGTTTTATAATTCTAGTGTGTTCCTTTTATATCAAACTGTTCATTTAGAACAAAATAAATAGGACATTGTATGCTTCTTTCTTAATGGGACATCCTGGATAACCTACTCAACACTGTTTGGCCAAAGACCCTTAGGACATATTCATGTGTGTGAAAATCTTGTATACATTGTACGCAACTTGTGTTTCCCATTTCTAAGCAACATAGTTAAGGCTGTTGATTGTAGGAAAAGTACGTTTACATTTCCTAAGCTTTTGCTTCTCATTCTGAAACTTGCATTCATTCCAGGGTGTTGGTGCCATAAGGAATCCACAGACTTTGACATGCCATGCTTCAAAGTATGAGCTATTAAATATTTTCCCACTATTTGTAACTTACTGCTCCTCCGGGAGCATAAATTCTCTGCATCGATGCTTCGTTTCTTCGCTCGCACCACTCCACCCCATCCTGAACCCAGGAGCCACAGTAGTTCAGGACTGAACAACCGCAGTACCTACTATGCATGAGTCTTTCCTCTAAAAATACCAAATCGTCCAGAACCGATGGCTTCTCGTGGAAAATCCATTACTTTGTTACTTCTGGCAGCCACATGTGTTTTTCTTCGACTGGCCAGGCTAGTGGCATTTCCAGCAGCCTGGATAACCAGCAACCACATGTAATTCCTTCTCCTGGGCCTGTCAATGTGTCCTGTGACATAGGTAAACTGGACATGACTATGTAAACATACCAGCCTTCTTAGTGCCACCTCCAAATTGTCACACTCTCCCTGAAAGTCTCCCCAGCATGTCAGTGACGACTCAGTGCTTGCTGGGTCCAGCACATTACATCACCACAACGTTTCTGTAAGCAGAACTCGGTCCTCAAGGTTTGTATTGTGTTTAAAGCTTGTAGCGCCAAAGGTCTTGGGTCAAGTGCTACTGACGTTGATCTTTTCTTTGCCGTTTAGAATTGGATGGGGCCTCCAAGGGCTTTTGTTGGAACTATGATCCCATTGCTTCCCAGATACGTCTCGTCTCAGCCCCTTTCACTGGTAAACCCAGAGCGTGTTATAGCAATCTATAGCCAGGCTTTCCCCCCTGGAACAATATAGGATAGACTTCCAAATAGGGATCTGAGTGGCCTTTTCATTTCCGTCGTGTGGCATGAATGAACAAGGAGAGAATGGCTTCTGTACTGCCAGCAGTTTTCCTCATCCTCAGATGGGACTGCCTGAGAAACATAGTCATTAGCTTTTCCACTTTCCTCAGAGGCTGTTCGAATAAGCACAGTAAAGTCAGAAATTTGTTTTGTGAAGCATTCCTACACTTATGTGTTGAGTTCTCTTGAATTTCTGTCCAGCTAAACAACTCTTTTGAAATTCTTCTCTGTTTTCCCCTAGACGAGCACTCTCTTAAGATAGAGTGGCGATAGTATTTCTTTGGCTCCATGCTTCTTGCACACAACGAACTCTTAGCATGCATTATCAAATTGAACTTTAAACCAAATTCATAGACTGACTAGTGTTAGCTTTTTAACACAGCATGATCAGTTGACGACTTTTTAAAGTCTTCTCTTTTAAGATGTTCCTGTACCTTTCATGTGTAAGCCCTTTAAAACAAAATGCTAAATATTCCCATCCTTTGCCAAAGTGGAAGATACCAATTTCATTCCACTAAGTATCTGTCAGTTCACCCAGACTCTGGGTGTATGCTAAAGTTACAGCTTGTTTGTGTTGGTCAACTTGGAGAGAAGTAGACCCAGGCATCACTCTTCTTCATTTGGTGTCTCTTTTCGTACCCTGAACTTTATCTACTGCATAAGCTCAGTGGCTGTGAAACTTACTCTGTAGATTTGCATCACTCTCAATACATTATCTAGTCAAGTATCCAGACACGTGGTTTCTATGTGTGATATTTATTCAGTGCTACTGGACTGGTGGTTCAAAAATACATTATAGTGTTATAATTGTATAAATGTCGGTGTTATGCGCTTATAGTTGCTAATCTGACTTTTTCCTGTGAAGGAAAACAAAGACATAGTCAAAGATGACCTATTAGACTCAAAAATGGAGAACTTGTCAGTATTTCATGATGTTCAGTAAGCAGGATTCTGTCTGGCTTTGGCTGAAATGGAAAGCCACAAATAAAAACTTTAAGCCTGGGTTATCAAAACATCAGGTATAATTTCATCGTCTTTATTTGTCAAGACAAGCAAAAGAAGAAGTATTCTGTAGTTGATCACGTTTCAAATCACTTAGAATTTTCAAGACTGTATTCATATATACCATGTCAATGCTTTGAAACAATACAGGGTTTATCTGTGAGAAAGTTCTGAATATGTAAATGACCTGTGAAAATATCAAAGACACAAAAATCACTTAAGAACTCATTGATAGTGATAAAACCTAGCTTTGAGTTTTTGAAATAGGTAAAGGAGCATAAAATTATAAACTGCATCAGGAGTTTCTGAGCACATGTGCAGTTGCTAAAGATCACTTACCTACACACTTTGTGGATTCTTAGAACAGAAAAGGATAAGCCTTATGTTATAGAATGCAAAAGACAGAGGAGTAATGCATTTAATTCCAAGTTAAAACTATTCAAAGGGTGATGCTTAGGTCTACTTCTATCCAAACTGATGAATGCAATCAATCTGTAGCTTCACCAGATACCCAAGGTCTGAATGAAACTACCTAGTGCTTCAGAGAAGGAGACTAGAGCTTTTTTTTTTTTCAGTGAAAACAAAACAGAGAATTCTGTCTCAGCTGTATTATGTGTCAGCCAAGGGAGACAGCTGGTGTTCCATTGAGCCTATCCCTACTAGCCTTGCAGCTGGGATGGATGGAAGTTTTTCCTCCACTAACCTAAGGGACCTGTTAGAAGGTAAATCTATCCTGAAGAGCCAGGCACAGATCTGTATTCAGGCTACAGACAAGGCAGGGCGTATTTTTAATGTGCAATTAAAATGTATCAGTCACCAGATTGCCAGATGGAAACAAAAATGGTATATGTGCCTTGAATTTTCTTTAAAGAGAAAGCTTTCAGAAAAAGAGAAATGAGTCCACGTTTTCTCTGTCTCTGTGGCTCACGGTGGTTTCTTACTTTGAAAATTGTCTAACACTGGTTGTCCTGGGTGGAAGCTGCAGAACACTCATGTAACAGTACATTGTAATCTGTCTTGTACATGTATTGCTTTCTGGGTTATTGTTTCTGAGTTGTATTTGATCTCAACAATTAGAATGTATACTTGTAGACACAGAGGCTTATGCTACTTTAATAAACGAATAAATAAAATACTTTAACAAACTAATATCAACTGTATATATAATAGCCTAAAAATAGTCACAACCCAATGTCAATCAAGGCTGACAAAATTTTAAAACATGAACTATTCATAAACACTAAATCAAGGACAAATCTTAATAGTTCATGAAAGAAAGTTAGGTATTGTGTGGAAGTACTGAATAGAAATTAATTTCTAGCTACAGAGAGCAGATTAGTGATTTCCTGGTGGAATGGAGAAAGAGAAGGAAGGGCCAAGGGAGGGCGTACAAGGGGGAGTACCAGAATACTTGGAACAATGGGAATCTATGTTCTTTATCTTGGTTGTGATGGTGGCTTTGGTATATATATGACTACAAATTTATCAAAGAATAAACTTGAAAAATACGCCTCTTATTATATATTAATTAACCAAAACTAAAGATTAATTTTTTTCTGGGGCTAAGTTAAGGCATTGTTTATAGTAAAGATTATATTAGTGAATACTTACATTAAAATAAAATCAAAGGATTTAAAATAGCTGCATATATATATAATTTAGCTACATATATAGATAACATTTATATCATATACATGCATATTATTATCTGTTTAGATAATATCTATAACATCCAAGTATCTTAATAGAAGTAAGATACACAAAAATTACACTCTCTGCTTATAAGGCTTTTTAATAAAGCTACACTTACTATGGCATTGTCAAATAATAGATGTATATGTAAATGAAGCAGAATTGGGAGTTTAGAAACAGAGCAGGGACAATAGCGTCAAGCTTTGTTGTTGTCAATGTTGTGTAAGTGTTGTCCATGGTGACAAGATAGCTCATCAGAAAATATAGATTTTTAATCAACAAATGTTACTGCAACAATGAACAAAAATATACAAAAATGCAACAAATGAACAAAATATAATAACCATTATTTTCTTTATGTAAAAATATTAACTCAAAATGTATCGTAGACCCTAACATGCATAAAAATTTACATACTTCTAGAAAAATATGTGAGAAAATTCTTTGGAACCTTCAAGTAAACATAGATACATGTGGATGAACACACACACACACACACACACACATACATACATGTGTACACATGCACATACACACAATGACACATTAGAACGCATTTTAATTAAAAACTTTTACTCTGAAAAACATTACTAAGAAAATTATATAAAAAGAAATGGGACACAGGGAAGACTGCTCAGTGGGTAAAGGCATTGGCCATCAAGACTGATGACTTGAGTTCAGTCCCCAGGACCCACACGATAGAAGGATAGAGCTGACTTCTTCAAGTTGTCCTCTGACCTCCACATTCAGGCAGCAGCATGTGTGTCCGCACAATACACATGTACGCATACATAGAAACACAAACATATATGTGTGTGTTTGTGTGTATATATACAAATTAACCCAAACTAAAAGTATATATTATATAATATACTTTATATATATATATATATATATTATATATTTAATATTTTTAAAGAAAAGGGCAAGCCATAAACTAAGAGAAATAGTTTCAAGTAAATGAATAATATGGCACATATATAAAATATGTAAAGAACACTTGTCTGTCAGTGATAATGACATTTTTAAATAAGCAAAATATTTGAGCAGATACTTCATCAAGTGGATTTGCGGATGGCAAATGAAACACTTAGCAGTGCTCAGGATTATGAGTCACTGGGAAATGCAAATATCACATCCACCAGAACGACAAATATTTTGAAGCCCACCTTTCCAAGTTTTGGAATGAAGCACGTGGGGCTCCTAAGTTGCTGGTGGGATGTAAAGTTACACAGTCACTCCTGCATGTTAGCCAAATAACTTGCATAGTTAACTGTGCATGTACTTAACTACAACCCAGCAAGCTCAGTGTTTGTCTTTCCCTAAGAGAAATAAAAATGTAAGTCCACTCAGAGACTTGCACTCATCTGTTTAGAGCAGTTTATTTCATGCTCCTCCAACTGGAAACAGCCCAAATTTCCATCAAGTATTTTAATTCAGACTTCATTTAAGAAAAAAAGAAATGTGTCCTGATCCAAAGCCTAAAATTGTATCTTCTTCTCCCACTCATAGTCATAACCAAATGCACTGATGATCAGTTCAAAATTTTGCATCTGAAGATACCCATGCAGGGTCATAAACCCACACGCACAAAGGAAGACGACTCACCCTGGGTTTTACTTCTCAGCACTCTTTGACGCGTAGTACAATGCTGAACACAATTTAAACTTAACATCTTCCAAACAAATGCAATCTCCACTTAGATTTTATAACCAGATTTTCCTGGGTCTCATTCTGATGTCTATTTTTTTAAATATAACGTTTCTCTTTGAGAATTTCATGAATCACACGAAGTGTTTTGATTGTTCCTCTCCTAACTCCTCTTGGATTTGACTCCTACTTCCTCCCAGCTCATGTCAGTTTGACACCATGTCCATTTAGTAAAGCAACTGTAGTGTGTACATCTCTTGTGCCTAGTGTCAGGCATGAATTCCTTCCTGTGGAGTGAGCCTCAGACCCAATCAGGATGAAGCTGGCTAACTCCAGAAGAGCTATACCACACTACTTGTAGGCATAGCTTGTTTGGCAGGTCAATATTGTAGCTCATGGGTCCACTAGGTTAGATCATTGATGGCTTTCCTCACTGTCCCAACAGCTTTCAAAGCATCTTCTGGCACTATGACCTCTATTCAGTGGGGAGGAAGCCTCCAGCTCAGATCAGTCCTCATTTCTATCTTGTATCCGAACCACATGTTGTCTTCAGCCCACTAGTGGACATCTATATCACTAGTTCCGAGACCTAGAGGAAATATTAGATCTTTAATGGATGAACATGACAGGTCTTCCAATCTTCTGGTTTCTTTCCCAAGTTCTTAAGGTTTATCATTTCCATTGTGGATGTCTCTCACTTTCTTCATTAGGTTACTCTATGGTGTTATATTTTCTTGAGGCTATTGGAAATGGGATTTTCCCCCTGGTTTCTCTCTCAGTATTTTTGACATTGGTATATGAAAACTAATTTTGTATATACATTTGTATCCTGAACCCATTTGCTGACTGTATTTCTCACAGGAATTTCAGGTGGTGTCTCTCATATTTGGAATTATATCATCTGCAAACTGGGATACCTTGACTTTCTCTTTTCCTATTTTATTTCCCCTTGTATTGAATTGCATTAAATTTTATTTTCACTGTGTATTGAAGAGTAGAAAGAGTAGACATCCTTGTCTTGTTCATGATTTTAATCAGAATGCTTCAAGTTTTTCTCCATTTACCATGACTTTTGTTGGGACTTTATGGCATTCTACTTTTATTACTTTGAAACATAACTCCTGTATTACTAGATTCTCCAGGATTTTATCACAAAAGGCTGTTGCATTTTGTCCTTTCTGCATTCATTGTGATGATCATGTGACTTCTGTATATGATTTAGTACATTTATTTAGTTGAACTATCTTTGAGTTGATGGAATAAAGCTAATTTGACCATGGTGAATAATCTTCTTTGATGCTTTCTTTATTCAGTTTGTATTTTTGTTTGAGAACTTTAGCATCTACTTTTATTTGTCAATAGTTTTCTTGGGGGTTAGGTTTTTAATCTACTTTGGGTATTAGAATACTGTAGTAAATGTAGAATACTTTGTAAAAGAGGGCTGGCAGTGTTCCTTTGCTTTCTCTTTTATGGAATAATTTGAGAAACACTGGTTTTAGTTCTTTCCTAAGTTTTGGTAGGATTCTGCAGTGAATCCATCTGGACCTGGGCTTTTTATAACCATGAGAACTTTTATTATTGCTATAATCTCATTATTTGTTTACAGGTCTGCTTAAATTATTGATTTCATCTAGGTTTAAGTTTGGTGTGTCAAATGCACCCAGAAATTCATTTTTTAAAGTGTTTCAATGTACTGGATGGAATATGGGTTTTTAAAGGTATGCCTTTATAAGTCTCTAATTTTTTTTATATCTATCATATTGTCCAATCAAATCACCAATTTGAGTCAACTGGGATTTCTCTTTCTTTTTGTTTACTTGGCTGAGGGTTTATCCATAATGTTTATCTTTTCAATGAACAAATTCTTCATTTCCCTGCTTATTTATATTGCTTTTTGTTGTTGTTGTTTCTGTTTCATCAATTTCTGCCCTGGCCTTAATTATTTATTCCCATCATTTGCTATCAGTTTTGTTTGTTCACATTTTTCCAGAGTCTTAAAGTCTTTATTTATTTGAGTTCTCTCTGATATTTTAATGCAGGCATTTAAAGTTATAAACATCCTTATTAGGACTGCCTATATTATATCCAGAAGTTTTGACGTGTTGTGTTTTTATTTTCGTGTGTGTGTGTGTGTGTGTGTGTGTGTGTGTGTGTGTGTGTGTATTTGGAGGGCACACAATAACTTTAGGTATATTCCTCAGGATCCATCTACCTTGTTTTTCTGAAAGTGACTCTCTCACTGATCTGGACCCAACAATTAGGCTAGAAGCTAGCTGGCTCCTAAAGTCCCGGATGTGGCAATCTCCATCTCCCCCAGGTAGAATTACAAGTTCAGTTTGTTGTTGTTGGTTTGTTTGTTTTAATACAAGTTCTGAGGATTGAGGTTAGGTCCTCATGCTTGCAAAATAAGCACTTGACCACCTGAACATCTCCCAGCTATCCAGCTGTCCTGCTTTTCTTTCTTTTCTCCTCCTCATCCTCCGTAATTTAAGACGAATTCAGTTTGGTTTTCCATCATTGCACAAGAAACACACAGCTGGTAAATAACTAAATCTACAAGACCTATCCAAAATTAGTTTCCAATGTTCTGGGTTAATTACATTATAAACTGGGTGTGGTATGTTTCACAAGCAAAACTAAAATGAAGTAAAATAATACCATTATGTGTTAGAATAAGAACTTTAAGACTACAATATTTCATCATTGAAAGTAATTTGTAAGAGAAATAGGTGAGAGGGAGAGGCAGGGTGGGTTGAGTGAGGGAGGCAAGCTTACTTGGAGGTTTTGGGTGATATCAGCACTTTGGTGATAGTGTAGCCTCTGGAGAGATGGCTTTACGAAGTGTGAGCTTCCCCTCCCTCGCACCAAGTGTGGAATGCTGTCTTGAAGTTATCCTGGATATTATAAATGCCCTCCCTCCCTAGATTTCTCAATCACATCTTTCTTCTTTATGATTAAAGTAAGATCCTATAACAATATAAAATCTTAGTAGGAGGCACTAAGTACCCGTTTAGCTGATGGATGGCTTTTAATGCAATGAAATTTAAAACTACATGGAGAAATCTGTAGTGGGTGGTGACCTTTGAGAGGTGGTGTTGAAATCTGGTTCATGATTAAAGCAGGGTGTGGTTCAAAGGGGCAGAGATGGAAAATTCTCTTTTGGCAACTTAGGAGAGATGTAGGGTCAAACCGTTGAAACAGCTACACACATCTGTTGCCAGAAGAGAAAACTAAAATCTTAGCAGCAGCCTTAGGCCAGAGCAAGAGCTGTGGGAAGTGCTTGAGGCCTGATCTCACTCAGTTGTGTCAATGATGCAGATTGCCCGCTAATAGGAATAGGTTTCCAAAGTAGATTCAGGAGGTAAAACTTGTCCGGATAATCAGGGAAAGGCTAGGTTCACAGCCAGTATCATCAAATCCAGGCCTTTGCTCTTATCCCTAAATGACAAATCATCTCTGCTGCCACCTCTAATCTGGACCGTGGACAGATGTTTATCTGGCCCTTTTCGTGGGCAGAATCCCGCCCCCCTCCCTCCATGACTCTCGTGTCAAAGTCCACGTTGTGGAAAATCATGCCTTCGTGACAGACTCTACACCAGAGAGAAGAGCTCTGTATGGCAGGCTCTGCTCTTCCTAGAGATCTCTGGATTGTTCTAGAGAATGTGTATCTTCCTCACTTGGCTTCCAAATAAAGAGAAAGAGACCTCATTTAACTTTTGAAGCAAAACAACAGCCCTAGTTTTCTAACCCTGCTGAGGAAGCTGGGGATTTTTTTTCTATCCCCTTCCCCACACCCTCCTGTAGTGAATATTTTCAAGGCCTCTAAAATCTAAGAGATCTATAAACTCGGTATTTGGGGGGGACTTATCAGCATGTTAAATAATGATCCTGATGAAGGGCCGGGCACACAGTGGTAGAGTGCTTGCTTAGCAAGTCAAGGCCCTGCATTGATGACCAGCACAGATGTCTCAAAATAAACTATTTAAGGTTAGTCTAGTATGTCTAAAATATGTGGCATGAGTTTTATTTGCAACGGCTAGTATCACCTCAGGGGACAAAAAGTTAGAAAACAACAAAACAGAAAACTTCTCAGGAGGCACAAATGTCATAATGAACATGATTAGAAACGCCATTGTTAGCCAGGCAGTGGTGGTGCACACCTTTAATCCCAGCACTCCTGAGGCAGAGCCAGGTGGATCTCTGTGAGTTCGAGGCCTGCCTGGTCTACAGATTGAGATCCAGGACAGACACCAAAACAACACAGAGAAACCCTGTCTCGAAAAAACAAAACAAAGCAAAACAAAAAAGAAATGCTATTGTTGTGTTGAGGCCATGGCTCAGTGCTAACTGAGAACACTTGCTGTGTAAACATGAAGATGTGAGTGCCAATCCCCAGTAGCTATGTAAAAAAGGTCAGGTATGCCTGCACATGTCATAACTTCAGTGCTGAGGGGCAGAGACAAGTAGAACCTGGACAGCCAGCCTAGCCAAATCTGACACAGCAAATTTCAGATTCAGGAAGAGACTCTACCTTCAGAAAATAAGGTGGACAATGATATAGCAGAACACCCGACCAGGACCCAACGTCCTCCCTTAATCTTGCAAGCATATGTACAGACATATTTACACAGCTCCCTCTCTCTCTCTCTCTCTCTCTCTCTCTCTCTCTCTCTCTCTCTCTCACACACACACACACACACACACACACACACACACACACACACACTCATGCATGCACACACACTCCATATACTTACAAATTCAAAGAAGTGATATTATTTTATGCTACGGTAAGGCTTATTGGTTTTCTTACAAACCTTTCATCTCCCTGTCTAGAATGGAAGGGCTCTCCAAGCTAGAACCTCTTCATATTTACTCCCCTGCCTCCACGAAATTATGCTTCCTTCCCAAAAACATCAAGCATGGACAAAGCTATCGGCCCAAAGTCCTGGGCATATGGAGACATTTCAACTCTGGATCTGAGGGATTTCATTTGTAATTCTAGAGGAATTACTGGCTTAAAGTCATACAGAAATGTTTGACTTATATAGTTGAGTTGAAACTGAAAAGAATTTAGATTTCCAAACACAATCATAAGCTATATCAAAGTGGTTTAAGGAAAGAAAACATACATTAGAAAGTTACATTCCTAGTCACAGAGCGCATGGTTATAAGTGCTGTGCCAAGATCAGTGCACTGTAGGCAACAGCCTGTCAGTCATGATACAGGGACCCCTTGAGGGGGCTTGTGAAAGCTCACAGGTCCAGGAACTCCACTGCAGACT
>CABHPP010116329.1:0-22742 GCA_902168425.1 Peromyscus attwateri
CCACCGCCCGGCGGACCAGCATATCTCAATAGAAAGAATTTGCTTTAATCTGGTTGACATTCTGCCTGACACACAGTTTCCCTGTAAAATGAATGTGGTACACTTAAGAGCAGAAAGAGCTATGTAAATATTGAATGATATGTATTTTTTTTTATCTTGGCAAGCTTTTGAAATAAAACTTAGAGATATAAGTGGTGCTGGCAATGCCTGCTGACTGCTCTCCCTGAGACTGGGGCAGGCAGGAGCATTGCTAGTGAGAATTCGTGATGCCTCCAGCATATTCCACAAAAGACTCCAGCAGTGTCTTATCTAGAAAGTACTGTTAGGCCCAGATCGCGGGGACCACCACGGAGACCGAATCCCGTATGTAAAAGCAAAGAGCCTTTATTTCAGGCTCTGGAGCTTGGTCCCTCTGTCTGTCCAACACAGCGATGAGAGCAGAGAGCCCTGAGCTCAGGTGGGGCAGAGGTTGGGGTGAGGGAATTTCCAGGGTCCAGGAACCTGATTGGCTGACAATTATCTAAGGGTATCAGTAAAACAAAAATAGGTGTGTGCTAGACTCAGGGCATCTGGCCACCTTATCTAATGGTTGGAATGTTTGGGATGTCAGGTACTTCCTCGTCCCTGGGTGTATCCCTGGGTGGTATCAGCTTAAGGCTTTTTCTGGATCTGGGTGTTGCCTACCAGTAAGCCTGTCCCAGAAGCTGTGTCTAGGCCCCTATGCCTGTCATGGTTGCTGTGTGGTCAAGCTGTTTGGGGCCTCTTCACACCCACATCAGAGCAAAATAACCTATTCAAAAAAGTATATTGTAAGGCTGGAGAGTGGCGTGGGTCGGTCTCTAGAGTACTTACTACCAAGTGTGAGAATGTGATTTTTGGACCCTCAATGCCCATATGGGGGGTGGGGCAAGACTGGTTGCAGAGGCCAGCATCTATTAGTCCTGGCACTAGAGAGGCAGGCATGGGTAGGCTCTTGGAGCTTGAAGACTGGCTGGTCTAGCCAAATTGATGAGCCCCCAATTCAGTGAGAATGCCTGCCTCACTGAAAGATAGATTGATTGCAATTAACTGAGGGAGACACTTGATGTCAACCTCTGGCCTGTGCGCGCGCGCACACACACACTTAAACATGTGCACAACACCCTCGCAAACTATTTTCTCTGCGTATCATCTGGTAATAGTGTTCTTACAGATGTGAAGCTGAGGCCCAGAAAAGTGAACTAAAGTGTCCCATATAACAAACCCTGCTTTTTTCTGCTGATACAGCGGCTGCACCTGAATCTACTGCCTTTTCAGCCAGTAATTGTGACTCTGCAGTCACTAGCCGGCCCCAGAGATCCGCCTCCTGCTGCTGTCACCAAATGCAGTTTTTAACTAAATCTCTATCGTTCTATTTACCAATAATACTCGCCTCGGGAGTCGGGATGAAAGCCTGCTAGCTCGGAGAGGTTGAAGAGCAACTATCTGACCTTCCCGCTTTGTCAATCAGTGTCTCTGAAAGCACGTCCTTCCTCTGCATCAAACCAAAAAACTGCCACACTTCAAGTCCCTCCCTACTACTTCCTGTGCATCTCTCTATCCTCCAGACTCCCTGACTCTGATTACTTTCTGTCAACCAGTTGCTGGCTCTGCCTCCCAACCCAAGGTTGATTTTATTCAATTAACACAAATGCAAACTCAGGGTTCTCAGTGTGATCGAATGTCCCATGACAAAAATCTAGATAATAACAGACCTAAAACCTGGCCTTCCCGTTAAGTAGATGTGAGACATTTCTCAGACCTGAAACGTGCTCTCTGTTGCTTTACTGTCGAGTGAAGAGGGCATCCTACCTTAGGACATAGGCTGGCCACCTCTGCAAAAACCACTGGGCATTTTCCAAGTGTGGGTGTAGGAGGCACATTTGTGTCTGTCCGGAAGTGTCTGCACCGTTTCGTCTGTTACTGAGAAGCCACAGTTTGATTAGGTACAGTAGTAGGACTATTCTCACATTGGTGTTGAGGGCCCAAACTCTGGAGCTGGAGAGACCTGGCCTCCTATTGTAATGCTCCCATCTCTTTCTGTCAGCGGTGTACGCTCAGGGCTAATCACACCTACTTGGAGAGTTGTTAGATTTAAACACAATAACATGTTGCACACCCAGCTCAGTTCTTGTTCCAGTAATGCCGGCCCCCCGGTACCTTCCTTTGTAAGATGGAAATATTACCAGGGGCTTGAGCTTCAAGTTGATACCCAAGGTTTAAGAGATACAAATAGAGTGTTCAGATGAAAAGCCTCCGGTTTTGTATGGACAGTATGATGTTCGGCATCTCAATGAAACCTCGCTGCCTACTGGTAGAATCCTACCCAAAAGTACTTAGCTGAAAACGTGCCAAGCTCTGGGAATCCATATAGGAGTGAAACAATGTCTGTTTAAGTTTATCTTGCATTGGGGCTGAAAGATTAATATGAGTGAACTAGTAAGAGTTATGGAAGGGGGCCAAAAAGGCCTCTAGGCGGTGGTTTTTAAGCTGCACCACCAATATGGTTGTTGGAGGAGATAGGGTGGTTGGAGGTGATCAAGTCGTAATCCTAGAGCTTCCATGGTGGCAACAGCATCAATCCAGCCTTGAGCGCCACATGGTTTGCCATGTAAGAGACCATCTATGAACCAAAGAGCAGGCTCTCCCAGACACTGAATTGGCCTTTGGGCCTGCAGATGGTGAGAAATGAGCTTGTAAGTCTGATTTTTATTTTGGCAGCTTGAGCACATTGAAGACAGGCTTAGAGTTGAAATGGTGATAATGAACCTGAGGTTGGGCTGGAGGATTGGCTCAGAGGTTAATAGCGCTGACTGCTCTTCCAGAGGACCTGAGTTCAATTCCCAGCAACCACATGGTGGCTCACAACCATCTGTAATGAGATCTGGTGCCCTCTTCTGGCCTGCAAGCAAAACATGCTGTTTACATAATAAATAAATCTTTTTTTCGAGACAGGGTTTCTCTGTGTAGCTTTGCGCCTTTCCTGGAGCTCACTTGGTAGCCCAGGCTGGCCTCGAACTCACAGAGATCCGCCTGCCTCTGCCTCCCGAGTGCTGGGATTAAAGGCGTGCGCCACCAACGCCCGGCAATAAATAAATCTTAAAAAAAAAAAAAAGCCTGAGGTTACAGTGACTAGCTAGGGCTTAGGAAGGTCTGGGGAAGAACTGAGCATGATGGCCTTGAAATAGAAACCTCTATGCTTGTGATTATGATAATTAGCTGGGTGTGGGCCTTCAAGATATAAACCACGATAAATAAGTCGGATTTGCACACGCCTTTAAACCCAGCACCCTAGAGGCAGGCATAGGCAAATCTCAAGAGTTTGAAGCCAGCCTGGTCTGCATAATGAGTTCCTGGTCAACTATGGCTGCGTATTAAGACCCTATTCCAAAAAGCAAAAAAAAAAAAAGATTATAGATATGATTCTAAATGCTGTGGAAGTCATTTAAGGATTCTGAATAGAGAGATGGCATCTGATTTATATTTTTAAGTGCGTGGCTGCTCTGTACAGAATAGAATGGCCTGTACTGGGTGAAGGACTACACCTGGCCAGAAGCCATGGCACTTGTGGTCCAGTCTAGGCTGGCAGCCATAGAAGTAGTGAGGCTCCGCAGGCAGAGGAGAGGCGAGATGTGGGCGGTATAGCAAGAGGGAAAGGGGCGTTTCTGTGTCTGACTTCCAACCCCAAAGGTGCCGAGGAATCCTTTTCCGAACAAAAGCAGGGAGGATAAATACGAGATCCCTTCTGCTGACACATTTCTGATGGGGGCTAAAGTGAGGGGCCTCTTTACTGTGGCCAGAGGGTAGCTGCTGAGTACATCCATGTTTGGAGAGGGTGAAAGATAATGGAGACAGTCTTAACGGTTCCTGCATGTGTGCATGCCCCATGAAGCAGCCATGGGGGGAGGCAGGCCGTAGATTAGTAGCTGGCATTGTCCAGGAAGACTTCAGGGAAACCTTGTCTAGCTTCAGCGACGGGCTGGTGGTGCACTTGACCATACAGAAGGCAAAGCAAACCTTTGACATCCAGAGAGGGGGTATTTGGAGAGCTGCTTCGGTGATCTGTAATGCCTCTGGCTAGTTTCTCCTCAGGGAGATTAGGAAATGATGTTAGTCATTAGTCATGTTAGCGTGATAGAGAGAATATGGCCCCACTGTAGGTCGCAAGTAGACTTCAGACAGTGGTATAAGGGAGACGACAAGTCAGAGTGTCCTGGTTTGGAAGATGGCCTTTAAACCTCTCCTTTGGGCTTTCTCAAGCATGGGTGGCACAGTTCTTCTGTAGGATTGCTCTAAGCTTTGCAGCACACAGAATGCATCCCCATCCCTCCACAGAGTGCCAACAGGCCCTCCTCCCCGTCACTGTGGCAGCCAGACTCTCAGGCGCCCCCAGGAAAGCTGTTTCATACTTGGTTAAAAGACCCCTGGGCCACTGATAAGGAGAGGTAAGACATACGGGGGGGGGGGGGGGAGACACTTGTACCTGCCTGTAAAGAAA
This sequence comes from Peromyscus attwateri, assembly GCA_902168425.1. NCBI lineage: Eukaryota > Metazoa > Chordata > Mammalia > Rodentia > Cricetidae > Peromyscus > Peromyscus attwateri. Next base: position 4,517 of record CABHPP010116329.1, read on the forward strand.
AGCAGGAAAATGGGCCTAAGTTGCCTTGAGGAAGTTACCTTGGGTATGTTTTGCTGGGAGTGATAGAATATGGAATAGGAATTATTCTAATGCAGTAGTACATTTGATTTTCATACTGGTTCTACCAGCTAATTAAAAACCTGGCCCACATAGAAAAAGTTGAGAAAACAGACAACATAAATATTTATATGTGATGGTCCCTAGATCCTTAGCTGTGGTTTTCAAAGAATGCAGTGCATCCACCTCATCTGGTACCTTGTTAGAAATGCAAAGTCCTGGGCCTCAGCCCAGTTCTGCTGAACCACACATACATTTACGGCACAGCATATTAAATGTGCACTGACTTTCACCCCTGACGTCAGGGAGCTTTGGGAAGTATGGACATGGTTCTTTCTCATGTTTATTCTCTGTGGCTGCAACAGGATTAGTTCAAACTGAGTGCCTTCAAACGCCAATGTATTCTCATAGTTCCAAGGGTCACAAGTCCAAAATGGAAGTCAGTAGGTCCGGCTTCTCTTGCAAGATCTCAGGTAGGAAGAACCCATTGGCTTGACTCTGTAGCTTCTGGAGACACTCTCATACTTGTCTCCTAGCCCTACAGTCACACCCTCTATCATCACGTGACCTCTTGGCGTCCTGTCATCAGAACCCTGGAGTCCATTTAGGACCCATCGAGATAGTCCAGGGTAGTCTCCCATCTCATCTTAATTTACATGGAATAACGTTTATGGGTTCTGAGTGTTGCGGTGTAAGTATGGGGGCAGGGGTCTCATAGGTTCTGGGGGTTGAGGTGTAAGGATGGGGGCAAGGGTCTCATCTCTTTAGAAACCACATGTGTAGGGTTAGGGTTAGGCTTATGCTGTTGGGAGATGGAACGCATAGAAGATTAGCCTTGTACTGGAAGTTGAGTCGTGTTGTTAACAACGAGGGCATTGGAACTGCAGACCTTCCCGGTTTTGCTTCCTTGCTGCTGTGATGTGAGCAGTTTGACTCTGTCCTCTGCACCCAGATGCTCTGCCTCACCACAGGCTCAGCCTTGGGGCCGACTGACCACAGACTAAAACTGGGAGCCAAAGTGAACGTCTCCTCAAGGTTGGGTTTTCTCACGTGTTTTGTCTCCCAGGATCCGAAAGCTGGCCAGCTAGCGAAGGGGTCATTATACTGCCTGCCATACTCAGCTAGCTCATACTAGAAATTTGTGTTTGAAGCGGAGCCACACACTAGAACCAACCCACAAGCTTTGAATAACATCTGTGCCTTGCCCCATAATCAGATCCTCTGCAGTTTGGGACCTGACTTTGGCATTTGGGGATACTGATAACCATCAGCTGAATAGGGAGGAACTTAGGCCACACTATGCCCTCGTTCCGCAAGCAAGAGGGTTGGAGCGAATATGGTGAGCTTTGAGGAAAATGCTCCTCAGAAACTAATAATTGATTTCAGGTGTGAAATGTATGTCGTCGGGGTGTCTAGAGGCTTGTGACATTGAAGCCATGGCTGTTCTGATCTTCCAGGCCATCCATACCTCTCTGACTATAATACCAGCATTAGGTTACTAGGATGGCCTCAGCAGAGCTTGGTAGACCAGAAAGCTTGAGCAACAGACACTACCTCACAGTACTGGAGGCTACTTGTGACATAACATGCCAAGAAGGTTGTTTTTTGTTTTGTTTTCCTGTGGTAATCTTCCTTGGGTTTTGGATTTGGGATGGCCCGCATTTTCCGCATATTTTGACAAAAAAATCCTCAAAGAGAATAAGAGATATTTGAGCCAAGACAAGTTGTATTTAAGTTGAATTTAAGTTGCCCTAAAGAAAACGGATAAATGGTTTCGTGAAGTTTATTTCATTATAGACTGGAGTGAAGTCATAATGGAGACATTTTGAAAATGCTTTGGTGGGAGCTCAGCTTAAGCAGCTTACAGCAGAGCAGGAAGTCTCTCAGATTCTATCTGACGTCCTTAGCTTCATGCTGCTAGAACTTAGTGGTCTGCTGAATTAGTAGATTCCAGAAGGTCTCTCCTGCTGGTAGCTAGGGTATTTGTTAGATAAGACACGGGTGGGCAAGAGGACCAAAGGTTCGGCCTGAGATTTGACTCAGGATCTGCAATATCCCAGCTCTTTACAATCCAGAAGTTCTAATGATTCATCACCTAGAGCTCCCCGTGACATGATCCCTTTGGTTCATATTGCAGATTTTGTACAGACCTCCCAGGCTGAGGCATTTGGCCTCTTGGTCCCCATGAATCTGGGCTTCGTGGCTTCTATGGGATCTTAGAAGACCACATACATGTCCAGGTTGGCTTAGTGGTGAAGGCTTCGGTCAGCAGTGCCTGCCATATTTGTTGGTGGTAACCAAGGCTTCAGGCGTGAAATCCCAGATCCTGCCCTGGCTGTCTTTGCTCATCTTGAGCTTGAGGAACTCGAAAGCCCCCCATCTTCCTGACGTGAGCGCCTCTCAGCTGTTCTGTCTTTGGTGTTGGAGAGTGCTTCTGGGGACTTCTGTGAGGCAGGACATCCAGGGCTCAGAAGGTTGGCTCCTGAGACCAAGTCGGGTAGGTGAAGCCCCTGGTTTTTAGGTACCAGAGAAAGTGCATGGGGTACCAGAGAAATAGCAGGCACCCTTCCCACCTTGAGACAGATTGGATAGGAAGCATTTCCTGTTTCAGATGCAGGGAAAGTAGCTGTAAGGTGCGGCCTAGCCAGCACCTCCAGCCTTGCTGGAAGCAGACTGTGCTGGGAAATTGGGGCGAATGACAAGCAGTAAGATGTATCCCTGTTTCAGAACCTTGTTTCTTTCCTTTTTTTTTTTTTTTTTTTTGGTTTTTCGAGACAGGGTTTCTCTGTGTAGCTTTGTGCCTTTCCTGGAACTCACTTGGTAGCCCAGGCTGGCCTCGAATTCACAGAGATCCGCCTGCCTCTGCCTCCCGAGTGCTGGGATTAAAGGCGTGCGCCACCACCACCCAGCCCCTTGTTTCTTTTTTTTTTTTATTTTATAATTAATTTAATTTTACATATCAGCCATGGCTTCCCCTGTCCTCTCTCCTCCCACCCCCATCCCCGCCCTCCCCCCAATCCACCCCCCATTCCCACCTCCAAGGCAAGGACTCCCCTGGGGACAGAACCTTGTTTCTTGTAGTAAAGAATTCCTGGGTGTCCAGAATTGACCCATCAATTCTATCTCAGCACTTGAACTCATTTCTTAGGCTTTCTAGAGTTGCCTGGACTTGGGATCTGGCAGGGTCTTACTGCTTCCTGAGTGTGGATGGAGCTATAAACAGGCTCCTTAGATCAGTGGTTCTCAACCTGTGGGTCACAACCCCTTGGGTTGCATATCAGATATTGACATTATGATTCAAAACAGTAGTAAAACTACAGTTATGAAGTAGCAAGGAAATAATTTTATGGTTGAGGGCCACCACCTGTATTAAAGGATCGCAGCATTAGGAAGGTCGAGAACCACCGCCTTAGATGCTCACCTGGCTATCCAGAGGCTCTGTATAGTGTGGTCTGTAGTGTGTTCTCACCTTGGGCAAAAGCTTGACCTGACCAAGGAAACCAGGTTTTGTTATATCATAGAGACAGTGACTCTTTCTAGTAGAGTGAGCTCCTGGAAGATCCCAGGGGATATTGGGAGTTTATTTAGCACAGGGTGCTTAAGTGGGAAAACAGCAGTACTTTTCTTTCATCATTTGTAAGTGGGGCTAATACCACAGGGCCTGTCTAACGGAGTGGCAGTGAAAATCGGGTACGGGGAGCCCTGCGGAACACTCAGTCCTAGGCTGTGGTGTAGCGCCATCTGTGCTTGGGAGCTGGTGACATTGGCCACATACTGCCACTGCAGGCCTCTCTCCTCAAGGCTCCGTTTTCCTGGTGGTTCCCTGTGAGGTGTAGGTTTCCATTAACAGTGTGAGGCAGCTGACTGACTGGGTGGGCTTGTCTGTAGACTGCTGTAGCTTCCTGAGCGGTTTGCTTTCGTTCAGGTACTGTCCACTCCTTGCTGATGGCTAAATTGCCATCTACCTAAGGCAGGGCCATCATGCAGCCAGGAGGGTTTGGACTGAAGTTCAAGCTGGGAACTAAGGGAGCATGAGTTTCAGGAGCTGGCCTGTTCCAATTGCTGCTTTCATGCCGTACTAACTTGTCTTCTTCTGAGGGTGACTGCAAAACAAAATGAGGTCTGTTTGGCCTTCGAGCCTGAAGGTTCAGTGTGGACTCCAAGTCTGAGATGCTGTGGCTCAGGGACCTTCTTGAAAGGATGGAGCAAAGTGGTCTTAAGTGAAAGGCCTGAGGTGTTTTTTTGTTTGTTTGATTTTGGCTTTTGTTTCATGTTGTGTAGCTCAGGCTGGCCACAAACTCCCAATGGGGCTGAAGACAACCTTGAACTTCTGGTCCTCCTGCCTTCCAGCCTTCTTTGTGCACCAGGTAGCTAAATTCCTAGAGTCAGGTGATGGTCTTTTCATACGCTCCTCTTTCTGTTGCCCAGTGTGAGAACATGGGCTGGACCGTCTGTTAGCCAAGCTATGTAAAGTGGAGAGGCCACACCAGCCCAAGTGCCAGGGTTTTGTAAAGCAGAATGATTTGTGTGTGTGTGTGTGTGTGTGTGTGTGTGTATTTGTTGAACTGAAGAATTTAAGTAACTTGCATGTTTTAAACAAATAAATGTTGTTGATTTTTAAATGCCAATGTTAAATTTTTACCTGCAGTGTTCAGTTGATATAAAATACAAAACCTGTTGTAATTTCAGGAATGTACCACAAGGTGGCACCAACGTCAATTGTCTTAGCCACCAGGAAGTGTAATTCCGCCATTCTACAGCAGAATTTCACAAATTCTTTATTTTGGAACTTTATTCTCTGGAGTCAGAAACTTGTATTTTACTTTGTAGAAATTTGATCCAGTGACAATATGTTTATACCTTTTCATTTTAAAAAGTGCTGAGGTTTTCTCTGAGGTTTCTCCTAAAGCCACATGTCATAGCTGTCTATTGACCTGTTTAAATCCTGTTTTCTGTAGGGGGTCCACAAAGGAAAAATTTCCTAACCGATAATGTTGCTTAATTTTTTTTTTAAGATGTATTATGTGTAGAGTGTTGTGGCTGCATGCCAGAAGAGGGCACCAGACCTCGTTATAGATGGTTGTGAGCTACCGTGGTTGCTGGGAATTGAACTCAGGACCTCTGGAAGAGCAGCCAGTGCTCTTAACCTCTGAGCCAACTCTCCAGCTTCATGTTGCTTAATTTGAATATTAAGACTTTACTGTTTGTCTTTGTCTTTGTTCTTGTTTGTTTCCTAAACTTCAAATTAGATCAACTCAGTTTTTTAAGATTTATTTTTTATGTGCATTGGTGTTTTGCCTGCATGTGTTTCTGTATACCACATATGTACATTGTCCTCAGAGGCCAAAAGAAGGTGTTGGATCTCCTGGAACTGGAGTTCCAGATGGTTGTGAGGCACCATGGGGTTGCTGGGAGTCCTCTTAAACTGCTGAGCCATCTCTGCAACCCTAGATCAGCTCTTAAAGAATTAGATCTCTTTCTCTACTTTTTCCAAGAACATGAATTTCTAGATAATCTCAGGAAACTGAAATAAAATGCTTGAACTTAAAACTACTTTTGAATTGCTTATTTTATGAACATTTGAATTAACTGTGTATGAACCACTGTCTACTATGTGTACATTGCTTATTTTTATGAATATTTGAAGTATGCAGTATATGAAATACTGTCGCTGTATATGTGGACACATGAATAGCAGTTTGATTTAGTGGAAATCTACATCGGGGAGGGCTTGTCCTGTCACTCGTCTTCACCTGCATTCTTTTCTAGTTCTGTGACAGGTGCCATAAAAAGAGAATTTCTTGCTCTGTATCCTGATGTAGTAAGAAGAAACCATCACCAAATAAACAGACCCAAGTTTTTTATATCACACTTTCTTTACTCCATAGTAAATGTGGTAGAGAAACAACCTTGGTCAGTCTTTCTACAACCACGTTTGGGCTCAATTTCCAACCGAAAAGTAATTCTATTTGTAATTCAGTTGGGAGTAAATGTATGTGATGCAGTAGGAAACAATGGCCAGTATTTGGCTATTTATGTCTAGAATATAGAAGACCATCAGGTTTTGTTGTTGTTATTTTGTTTGAGGTTTTTGATTTTGATTCTTTACTTCTTTTTTTAATAGCAGACTTTTAAATGTTTTCTGATCAAGAGTCCCTTTTTTGTGGGGTTTGGTGGGGGTGGACAGGGCCTGTGACTGTGGATAAATGTATTTGCTTAAGATGCAGCATGACCAGCTATGACAACCTTCTTCCTTCTCCTTTCTCCCTTAGATTGGGATAATTGGTGGAACGGGCTTGGATGATCCAGAAATTTTAGAAGGAAGAACTGAGAAGTATGTGGATACTCCATTTGGCAAGGTGCATGTCTGGCCGACAGAGTGTTGGCTTTGGCATTGCTTGTTACTGGCTTGATTTTTTTTTTTTTTTTAAGTCAAGAAGAGCAGTTGGTTTTGTGTGGACATCCTAGAGACTGGTCCAGGCAGAGGGCCCCGGTGCTGCCACTGGGTTTCATCAGCTGAGTTGCCCATAAGGGTGCACGAGGCTACTGTTTCGATGACATGGCTTTTGAACACACAAGGGGCTGGCTTCTCAGTTTGCATTACTAGAAATCAAGGTGCTGGTTTTAAATTCAAATCTGTTTCTAATTTAGAGCCCAGGTCACACCACAGTAACTTAGCAGACAGGCTGGTGGCAGATAGAATGAAGAGTCATTATGAAGTGGTATCTTCTGGCCCAGATGAGTCCTGGGATCTGGAACACAATGTTAGGATTGGGAATAAATGGATTCTAGGGAAGGCTGCTTATTTTCCGACCGGGGCCAGGTGAGGTAGCTACATTCCTAATTCCACATCGCCTCTTCCAAACACTGGCATTCCTCCCTCTGAGAAGAGCTTGCATCCTGGCCCAGCCCTCCTTTTCAGCTAAGTTCTTAGCCTGACCTGGGGTTTTCCAGGCCCTTTCCCATCTCACCCTTAGCCTCGGGGTTGGTTCTCGGGTTTTTCCCAGGTCTCTTCAAGGCGTCTCACGGCCTTCTTTAGCCTGGTTGCTGCAGCGGGCCGTTCTGTCGCTGAGCTCTTGGTACCCTGCAGTGACCTTTTAGTTTTTGACTCACAACATTTCGTGAACCTTTCAAATGCCCTTGTTGACACATGTAAATTTGATTAGTCCACCATCAGAGTCTCCTGGAACACTTGCAACAAAGCCCCTGCAGCCTTTCATAGCCTGCGGAGTGTTCAGTCAGAACATAGTGCTCTCAGAGAATTCAGTCAGTACTTGTGGATGATGGTGTTGATCAGTAAAACTTCAGCTCCTTTCCCTGAGCTGTATCTCCAAACTCCAGAATTCCACCAGTTTGTTGTGGTTTCAGTGACTCAGATTTTTAAGAACTGTTTATACATGTTTTAAAATCACTAAGCTGAGACTGTTTATTTTTTTATTGCATGCAGCCATCTGATGCCTTAATTTTGGGGAAGATAAAAAACGTTGATTGTGTACTTCTTGCAAGGTAAAGTATTGTAAGTTTGTTGTTGTTGTTGTTTAATATTACTACTTCAGGAGAATTTAAATTTAACTTAAAGGTCCAGGAACAGGTAATAACGTAGGTGTCCGCAGAGTCGGAACATGTTGGTCCCTTTATTTACTGCACATGACTCTGAGACAAGCTTGAATTATAAGTATTTAGGAAATCAAAGATCTCGTTCCTCTCTTTGGTTTGGAAAATAGGTCAGTTGAGTGACACTGAACCTCCAGTTTCTGTTCTAACTACAAAAATATTTCCTTTGTTAATTTTCTTTCCAATTATCAGATAAATAAGATGCTTTGTTCATGACATCCTTGTCTAGTGGCAGTTGCATTTTGTGGGGAGGAGGTCTCAGTCCCTGAACTAACCTGGATGACTTCTTGTGCTTACACCCTTGTTCCTAAACAGGGCTAGTGGTAGAAGCTGCCGCACAGAAAGCAGCAGGTTTAGGAATTCCCCTGACCCCAGTGGCCTCCACTGCAGCTAATGCAATAGCAAGCAGGTTCTCGTGCCCACAAGGTGGCACCTAGTCACAGGAGTGGCTTCTAGAAGCTTTACATAACCTAGTGGTGGGGAGCAAGTCTCAGGCCGACCCATACAAGATGTGTGGACTCTATAGAACATGAAAGGGGGAACTAACAAAGCTTTGTCCACCACAGTGATGTGGAAAGTAGGTTCTTGGGAGCCAGCAAAACGAAAATGTAGTTTTAAGTGGTCCCTTGCTGTGGGTTTCTTACAAGTCTCCTTTCTTAGTCATTACTGGAGAAATGCCTGGTTTTCTTTTCTTTCTTTTTTTTTCTTTTTTTCTAAAGCTCAGGGAGGAAACAGTTGTTTAAATTACACAGATGTCCAATTTCTTCTGGAAAACCTGCTGAGAGCTTTGGAGGCCAGGCCCTGGAAAATATATGTATTTCTGAATACTGAGTGCTCCTACTTTCTTACAGGCTGTCTATGAACTCAGGGTGGAAACCGTAGGTGCTGTGTTAGTCTGAGGTTTGTTAGTTATCAAGAGGAGCCATCAAAAATTCTTTTCAAATACAAAGAGGATAATACAGTGTTATTTAACAACTCTGTAGAGCAGGTAGATATTTCATTATGTTTTATTAATGGGGGAAAAAATCCTGGCTCCGAGAGGGTTGGGTGACTTTGGAAGGCCTCAGGGGAAGTAAACGAGAGAGCTTTGAGCCAAAATGGTTGCACTCCAAAGCCCAAAGTTTTTACTTAAATGCTTGGATATATTTCCACTCTTTTGTAAATGTGACTACTTGAATAAATATTAATAATACATGTATAGGTGGGTATTCAAATATGTATGCATATAGATCTTAAGTGTTCTTTCCAAAACTAAGTAAATATGTAAACTATAAACAAACCTTTCAAACATTGAACAAAATAAAGCTGTGTGTTAACTTGCTTCCCATATATTTCTGTCTGATCAAAGGTAAAGAAGTAAACTCTGGACAAAGCCACTCAGTGCTAGAACATCACGTGTCTTAGTTTTTCAGGAGGCCCAGATAGTTTTAGGCTTCTTTATGAAATATTGCTTATAAGAACATAAGAAAGCCACGTGACCAATGTGAATTTTAAAATTCATGTTAGAAATTGAGCCCTTTAAAGCTGTTGACTGGAGTTCCCCTGTGGGTATGGATAAGCAGGCTCATGCTTATGTGTTTCTAGTGCTTAAATAACTTTAACAAATGCAAATAGTGCATTTGTTTGTCCAACAGGGTCAACTACTTACATGATGGGTGCTACTGAGGAAGACAGGCAAGGGTATCGCCCTTGGGGCAAATTATAATTGTAGAGGTGGTCACCAAAGAGACATGTTCAGTTAGAGTAAACATTAGTATAATAGGTAGATGTGGTGTAGATGCAGTAACTATGGCAGATGTGGTGACTACGGTAGATGCTTCTTGGCTTTGGAACTAAGCTCTAAAGAGGGTCAGAGGCCTAGGTAAGAATAAACATGGAAACAAAGAAGACCAAGGAGCCTGGGTTAGTATGCCTAAATAAATAAAAAGCAGTTTCTCTCAGTTCTGGAAGCTAGAACTCTGAGATCAAGGATTGTAGCTATAAAAAAAAAAAAAAAAAGATGTCAGAAAACTAAAAAAGATGTTGGAAAACTAATGCACTAACTTTAAGGAAATTGAAAATTTAGATGAATAGTCTTAACAGAAGAAATGCTTTATGTTATACTCTAACTCTGGATACATATTTGAGAAACACCTGTATAAAACACTTTTGGATAAACATATATATATATACATACACACACACACACACACACACATATATATATATAATCTAGAGAAAGATTCTAAAAAAAATGTTTGAGTAAAATAATGATCTTTTTGGTTTTTTGAGACAGGTTTTCCCTGTGCAGCTCTGACTGTCCTGGAACTCACTGTGTAGACCAGGCTGGTCTTGAACTCACAGAGACCTACCTTCCTCTGCCACCGAGTGCTGGGATTGAGGGCATGCACCATCACTGCCCTCCAGTCCCCTTTTTTATAGTTACTCTTCACCCTCTTTGTCCGCTGCCATTGTTACTGCACATACAGTGCTGTCAGTACTGTACTTACAGACATGTCCCCACGTCTCCTTCCCCATTTCTGTTAGCAGCTAAGAAATGTCCGTGCCATTTTCCATAGGGAAGCTGTGGGCCTTCTGGACTTGTGGTTTAAGTTGTCCTGCTTCTAGAAAGTTGTGCTTTTCCTTTCTATCCATTTACTACTTCCTGGGGAAAGTAGTAGCTCTCTGTAGCATTACCAAGTGTCAGCGGAACCAAATTTTTTTGCCGTTAAAAACTGACACTATATTGAACAATACGTTGAGAAATCAATCAAAATAAATTTTTCTTTCAAAAAAAAAAAAAAAGGCAAAGAACCCTGTCTCCAAGTATAGCCACAGCCTGTGATCTAGGTTGGGGTTGGATCTACATACAGTTCAAGAACTTTGATTCAGGGCTGGGCCATGGGTGGTGCTCGCCTTTAATCCCAGCACTCGGGAAGAGAGCCAGGCAGATCTGTTGAGTTTGAGGCCAGCCTGATCTACAGAAGGAGTTCCAGGACAGCCAGGACTACACAGAGAAACCCTATCTAAAAAACAAAAAAAAAAAAAAAAAAACAACTTTGATTTAGTTAAGCCCATAACAGTGGTCATGAAAGAGCTGGTCTGTCATCCAAAGCCAGCAGGATCTAATAGATTGAACAGTTTCCTAGTTTACTCAGTTGGGCTGAAGGGGTGGAAGGGGTCTCTGTTTCCTTGTAACTGTTAAAATGCCTGCCCTGATAGCTGATGTCCTACCTCAATCTCCTTCCTTAGACATGGGAGACAGCATACCATCATGCCTTCAAAAGTCAACTACCAGGCGAACATCTGGGCTTTGAAGGAAGAGGGTTGTACACATGTCATAGTGACCACAGCTTGTGGGTCCTTGAGAGAGGAGATCCAGCCTGGTGACATGGTCATCATCGATCAGTTCATTGACAGGTAAGGGGTAAGTGGTCTTGTAGCTCACCATTTTCAGCTCTGGGGAAACATGGACGGGAGAGCAGGACACAGAATCACCGTAAGCTTTCCGTTGTAGGGGTTTTATTTTTTTAACTGAACTGACAAATAGTAACTATTGGTGAACATAATTGATATATGTGGACATAGCGTGATGATTTATATATATGTTCACCTATCACCTCACATATACACCTCACAAATCAGTTTGGATGCAAACATTGATTTTCAGTATATAATAGATATACACATCACCACTGAAAGTTGATGTCCTTTGGCCAATTGTCTCCCAAGCTTCTGGTAAACACCGCTTTATCCTCCGCTTCTGAGTCTGCGTTTTAGATTGTCCGTGAGTTCATGTGCATTGTCTTTCAGTGTCTTGCTTATTTCACCACACCAAATTCCCCCGGGTTCACTCACTCTGCTGCAAATGACCATTGTCTTTTTTCATGGTTGACTATGTAGGTTGTCAGTATTTTACATTTTCCCCATCTGTGGATGGGCATCAGAGTTGATTCTCTGATGTGGCTATAGTCAGTGATAAATAAAGTTGGGTGTACAAGGATCTCTGTAATATGCTGACTTAGATACTTCAGATGCCCAAGGTCAGGTAGGTGGGTCTTGCTGTTGTCGCTTTCTTTGAGGACCCTCCATGCTAATTTTCATGTTGGCTGGACTGATTTACATTCCCACCAACAGTCAGGAAGGGCTTGTTTTCTCCCCTCAGCTTCTCTGCCAAGCTTTGTTGCCGGCTTTCTTGATGAGAGCCGTTCTGACTAAGGTAAGATGGAAACCCACTATGCTTTTGATTGACGTTTCCCTAATGGCTAAAGTTGTTGAACGTGTGTTTATTAGTTGTTTCTACTTGAGAGAAGTGTCCAAGCAGTTCCCTTCCCCATTTATGGATTGGATTATTTATTATTTTAATTTTTTAAAGTTCTTTGTCTATTTTCATTTTTAATTCCTTGCCAGATGAGTGGCTGGCAAAGATTTTCTCCCAATTTGTGAGCACTTTCTGACAGTTTGACTGTTGTATGTGTGCTTTTTTTTAGCTGGATGTGGTCCTGTTTGCCTGTTGCTATGACTTTCTGAGTCCTGCTGAAGGAAGTCCTTGCCTTGCCCAGGCCTCTATCTCAGTGTTCTTCCTCTGCTTTCCTCCAGCACTTTCAAGGTTGCAGGTCTGATATTGAGGTCTTAGATCTGTTTTGAATGGACTCGTGTGTGTGTGTGTGTGTGTGTGTGTGTGTGTGTGATAAGAAAGTGGGCTCTAGTTTCTGTCTTCTGTGTGTTTACATGTGACTATCTCATTTTCTCTGCACTATTAGAAATTGTCTTTTCCATCATTACATTTTGGGCCCCTTCCTCAGGAATCGAATGACTGTTTCCTCTGATCTTTGTGATCCCTTCCTTCTATTTTGGATTTGCCTTATTCTCATTTTTCTAAGACACTGGTGTGTAATTGGGTTGTTTACTTGATATCTTTCTTAATTTTTAATACAGGCGTTCATGACTACAAACCCCTTCTTAGAACTCTCTCTGCTGCATCCCACAGGTCCCTGTAATGAACAACTGATTGTTGAAAAGCACGTTGTTCCATCTTTACGTGGGTAACGTTTCTGCGTTTTCTCTTGTTGGTTTCTAATATTTTTTCCATTATGAGCTGATAAGATACAAAGAATTAGTTTACTTTCTTGGTATTTGGGGAACAATTGCTCTGTGGCTTGAAATGTGGTTCTTGGGGAGACAATTCCAAGAAGAATGTGCATTCCTCAGCTGTTGGATCGGATGTCCTGTAGTTCCCTATAAAGTCTGTTTGATCCGTAGCATAATTAGCTCTGAAGTTTCTTTGCTGATTTTTTTTTTAAGGGGTTAGGGGCCTGGATGATGTCTGTTGATGAAACTGTTCACACCATCTGCTGTTTATGTATCTGGATCTGTCTGTCTTTTATGTGCAGTGAGAGTTTGTGCTATGCCAACACTCAGTGCAGCTGCACACTCTGATCTTGGGCTCCTGGTTTCTCTACCATTTTAAAGTCCGATATTTCTGAGTGTCACGGGGCCCCTGACTTCACGGCTGCATTGCCGTACCTTTCCACAGCACCATACTTCTCCTTGCAGTTACATGCCTGTGGTTGTGTTTCAAGCCCAGGGCAGTGCAGGGAAGTGCTGAGAGTCTTTAATAACTGCCCTCCAGTCTCTGCATCCATTTGTTAAGAAGGGAGAATATTGGTAAAGGAGTCTAGCAAGCATCAGAGGCTAATTTACAGTGAAATCTCAAGTGATTAAAATTTTAGGTCTATTAAGTTTGATAAGGCTTGCTTTCTCTTTTTTAATGTGGCCACCGGAAATTTCCGAATTACCTTTGAGAATCACATCTGCCTTCTGTGAACCAGCCACACCTATATCCTCAATTTGTCAGAACAACCTGGTGGGTTCTGGAAATGTAGGGTATGGGCAGGAGCTTGCTTGGGGCAAGGGAAGAATCAGGAAACTTGACTTGGACTTCACTTCCAAACATGGGAAATAAGGAGAGAGGTTTCTTTGGTATTAAAGTTCTAGACAAATATTTTGCTTTCTGTGATCACCTTAGTGACATCTGAAGGGTGATTGTGTTCTCTTTAAATGCCTAAAGCACCTCCTCGGGTCCTGGAAGAAACCTGGGCCGATCACACAACCCAAGCACACCCCGGCTCTCGTGCTCTTCTCCCTTCCCCAGTACGGTCTCACCCGGGCCTCCCTTTTCTCCTCCCAGATTTGGACTCTGTGGGTTGAAATGTTGTATGTGAGGGTGGGAAAAGAGTTCTGGAGAAGAATGACCCCATTTTCTGACAAGGGCTCCTAACCTGTCAATCTCTTTCAAGGATGTATATTTTCTTCTTAGAGCAGGAATCTAACGCTTTTAAGAGGGGCTCACAGCCAGAGTCAGCCTCACACCTTCATGTCCATGTCCTCTAAGGCATTCACGGCACAGCTCCTGTGAAATGTTCCTCAAAGAACCCAGATGAGTCTTGTCCCCAGTAGATCTCCGTGGTGACAGCTTCCTGCTGTCTTCAGTTTGATGAATCCATTTCCTCTGCCTCATAGAAAGTCCACATTGTCAGAACCACAAGTCATTAGACCATTGAAAACAGAATCTGGTTCAAGCTGGGGCTTGTTCTATTCCTCCCTTCCTTCCTTCCCTCCCTCCCTCCCTCCCTCCCTCCCTTTCTTTTCTTCTCTCTTTGTTTTTAACACAACAGAACATTTAATTGTATCCGGTTCCCTTTAAGCCGTCAATGACAATTGATTATATTGGTTATTCCCACCAGTTGGAGTTGGGCTTTTCCGCTCAAGGCTCCCATGATCTTTATTGTAAGTTTTTCTTACCAGACTCCTTGTTTAGCCATCCTGGCACTGGTGGTCTTGGTTTTTGACATCTGGTTCTGCTCTGAGCATGCCCAGCTTCTCATTTATAATCTGTTCTAGATGATGGATTTTTAGGGAGTTGATCAAGAACATCAGAGGTTTTGTGTACAATATTGGTAGCCTGTGTCGTGGAGTGTTGCATATAGCCGGTCCCACCAGACCAGGGATCTTCTTCAGCATACCCACTGTGCTGTTTTCTTTTTCTTGGTAGTCTAATAAGCAGTCCATTTGAAAGGGAAAAGAATAGGGCCCTTTACTTGGTCTAAGAGAATCTTGTCAGGCATTTCTGTTTTAAAAGGACCTTACAGGGCATCCAACACCTATAATTGGAGGTTTGTCTCGTATGGTGTATACCCTCACGTGTGGGTGGGGAGTGGCCTTTAACCTGCCACCTGTGGGGAACCAAAGCAGCCTGTTGTGTGAGTGGGGGTGGGTGGGTAGGTGTCACACAGGAGTCAACATGCCATCCCTCCTCCAACTCTGGCTTTGCCATGCGGATAAAGATGGCTCAGCTGCTCTAAAGGCTCCAGTTGGGCTTTTAGATGCTGTTTCGTCCTTGAATTTCATGTGTGCTTTCATCCCAGTGTCTTCTGATCTTTAGTGTCACTTTGGCAAAGTTGTATGAACCCCACTTGCTAGCTGATGGGGTCTGCAGCTACTTTCTCACTACATAGTAACCATTCCTTTTTTCTTTTTACTTTATTTTTTTATTCTATGTGCATTGGTGTCTTGCCTGCGTGTATGTCTGTGTGAGGGTGTCAGATCTTGGAGTTACAGACAGTTGTGAGGTGCCATGTGGGTTCATGGGAACTGAACCCGGGTCCTCTGGAAGAGCAGTCAGAGCTCTTAACTGCTGAGCCATCTCTCCAGCCCTGGTAAGAGTTCTTCTCACACATATCTTTGGAAATGCCAGTCCTGAGCCCACCAGTGTCTATGATGGGGCCTCTCTCATGAAGTCCAACACGTGATGGTACCGCCCCTCCCTACCTGGGGCTTGGCAAGGGCCTTGTGTAAACAAGGCAGATTTCTCCAAAGAGACTTGGACAGATGTAGAGACCTAGCTGTGCAGGTGCTCAGCCCTTCTCCTGTTGTTGTTTGGTCCCCGGCGCAGCTTTCATCAAAGCCTGAGGCATTCTGTTGTCTCTTCCTGTGTCACTTGTGACACGCCTTCCCTCTGTTTCCTACACTAATCACTGTTAGATACTATTACAGATCCTGCTGTCTGGGTAGAAGACATGTCATACAGTCCTGCCGTTCAAGAGTTCAAGAGGCCCCAGGGATGGGGACTTCCAGCAATTTCTCTTTTGTTTTTCGAGACAGGGTTTCTCTATAGCTTTGGAGCCTGTCCTGGACTAGCTCTGTAGACCAGGCTGGCCTCGAACTCACAGAGATCCACCTGCCTCTGCCTCCAGCAATTTCTATATGTATCTTTTCTTCCCTGTGCCATCAACTTCTGTGACTCCAAATACCAGCTGAAACAAGAGTGCCAGTGAGAAGGAAAATGAGGTGGTTTTCTTTTGTTTTTTTTTTTAATACTTGACTTTATCAAGAATGTTTTACAGTTGACGGTGTTGTTTTGTTTTACAATGAAAAAAATAACGCAGCCACAGACCCCAAAGATCAAAGAAAGTAAAGCGTGATTTGCAGTGCCGCATGGTTTCTTTGAAGTGTGGTTAGCATGTTGGCCAATAGGACCTCTGGACCCTGATTAGGTACTGCTTAAAGAATGCGAAGAGCTGCCCAGCGAGCAAAGAAGACGCCCAGCTTTTTGCTGGCTCTTCCCTCAGATGCCTTTGTCCCTCAGTGTCCTCATCCCCTTCAGAATTCTAAGGGTGTTGGGTTTTGTGTGCTCTCAAGATTTTTTTTCCAGCTTATCCTCTTGCAGGAAGAATAGGAGAGGCCTGGGTTTGCCATTGCACTCTGACTCATCAGGAAAGTCCCGCGGTAGACAAATGGGCTGATAGATTATGCCTGTTTATTTCCCCCTCCCAGAGATGCAGCCCTGCCTTGGGCTTCCCCCATGATGTCACAGGTTAAGGCTATGGTCCTTTGGGGGTATGCTCTGGTGTCCGTTCCTGGTCGGACCTCTTTTCATGAGAAGTGTAGATAGTTTCTATGATTAGAAACAGAGACTCCTGAGTCGAGCGTTGCAACTTGCACATGTGACCACAACCCTCAAGAGGCCACGGCTTAAAGATGATGAGTTCGAGTATGGTCTGGATACCTCGGTTACATAGTGAGACAGACCCTGTCTGAAACGAAAAAGGAAGGAATGGAGATGCATGAAGCAGGGTTCCTCAGGGAACCCTTGCGTTGCTCTGTCCCACTCAGGCAAGGGCAGATGGGACCATCCTGTCCCTGCTGCTTCTTGTGTGTCTTCCTCACTCTGTGCTGAGACCTTTGATTTTATAAGGAAGCAGATACTATTGAGCATACACTCACTCTGCCTTTCCACTCTCCCTTTCATCCGTAACGTGTGTCCCATGTTCTCCTTTATCTAGATGTGCTTAAAGTGAGGTCAACAGCTCGCCGGAAGTAGTTTGTCTTTATTCTGCTCTGGATCCTAGTTTATCTGAGGCTCTTCACAGTACTACCACATGTCCTGTCGTGAAAACAGCTGTCGAGCTGGGTGCCGTGGTCAGTCAGCTGCAGGCACGCAGTAATCTTTCGCCCAGTTATGCGTGAGGAGACCTGGGTAAATAGATGCTGTTCCATGCTAGCAAGTGAACCCTGCGGGATTTGAACTCAGGTGACTCTCAAGTCTGTCAACCTCATCCACGTGTTTCCAGCTCTGCCCACCCCCGTGAGATACCCCAGATTTTGTGATTGTCTTCTGGCCCTTTGCTCATTGGTGGCGCTCAGTGGTCCTTGCTGGGACCCTCTGTTACTCTTGCATCATTGACTCTCTATGTCACATCTTGTCTCTGCGGGCTTGAGCGCTCCCTCTCTCCTGCACCCTTTCTAGATAGTATGCCCCTTCTCCGCCTGACAGCCCTTCAGTACTTTTCATATATCTGCCTTTAAGTGTGGCATAAGCCAAGAAGCAGCCGTAAACAGAACCTTCAGGACTTTGAGCAGCAGAAGCTTCACCAGGGGAAACGGTGATGTTCCCATTAGCTATTTTCTTAGACCTTCCTGTCATTGGATGTGACTTGTTCCAACTTGTGGGTCTGTGCTTTGTGATTGATCTCTTGCACTTTTGAAGGAATGGTTTCTTCTATAAGTTTATATTTAGAGAGCCCTGAACCTCTGCTTGTTCCCCTTTTTCCAGAAGCATATCAATGATTATGATGTGATCACATCTCGTCTTCTGAACAGCAAGTCAAGTTACCTGTGATTAATTCCATATGAAAGAAAGGGTCACATCCTGCTCGTAGGACCTGACAGTTACTTAAATATAATCACTGCTGTTAGAAACAGACCTTTTAAAAAGGGCAGTCTGACCCATTAGTAGAGTTTAAAATGCCAAAGCCTTTCCAGCCAGTTTTTTCCCACTTTTACAGTTTGCAAATCCTAAGCATAACATGGAGTGGTGCTTTTTCCTGCAGAGTATACCTGTGTGTGGCTGTTGTTTCTGAGTAAACAGCCCGGGGCAGGGATTACACAACCTGGTAAAATACTTCCATTGACCTGGACCAAGTCTGGGACATTTAGGAAACAATAACAGTATTAGCAAATGCATTCCTCTCTCCTTATTGTCCCTTACAGATGTACAGACTAAGATTAAATCACT
>CABHPP010116330.1:0-10622 GCA_902168425.1 Peromyscus attwateri
TTCGCTACTGATATTTTACAATCTTGCTTCTAATCTGTTAATGCCCATTATTCAGGGTACCAGGCAAGGAACTTCCCTTAAGCATTCAGGAGGGTGGAACGTGGCAGGGAATTAGCATAGGGAGAATATCAAGGTCAAGGTGCGCAAGCAAGGCAACAGTTACCCAAAACGGGGGCCAGGGCCCTACAGGTCCCCCTTTTACTAAAAAATGAGCTTCTGACTTAGGTTGCTGGGAGGCAAGAGCAAGTACTGTTTTGTCGTCCCCCCACCCCACCCCCAAAAGGGTTTCTCTGTAGCTTTGGAGCCTGTCCTGGAACTTAATGTGGACCAGTTTGGCCACGAACGCACAGAGATCCACCTGCCTCTGCCTCCCTAGTGCTGGGATTAAAGGTCTGCGCCACCAGCAGCTGTTGCAAGTGCTGTTCTTGAAGAGGACCCGGGCTCAGTTCTTAGCACTCACATATGAGTTCACAACCATGGGTTACTCCACTTCCTCCACAGGCACCAGACAAACACACGATGCGGATATGCACACAGCCAAAACACTGATATACATTAGAAACTAAAGCTGAGAAAATTCTAACCACATTCCATTAAACTGGCACACTGATCAAGGGTAGAAGTGCTCCCTCATGGAAACAAAGATTTTACTTTTCCCTTACATTAATTCTATAATAAACTTTGCGACTTTTTATTATTATGATGTGGGTCTGTGTGGATTAGTATGTGTGCACTATGGCACATGTGTGGCTGTCAGAGAATAACCTGTGGGAAAAGTCAGTTTTGTCCTTCAACCATCTGGGTCCCAGGGATAGACTCAGGTTCTCAGGCTTGAACTGGGTCATCGGGGTGGCTCTGTTTGCTTGTACGCTTCTAAATCTTTTACTGAATACCTGGATCAGAGGAAATGGAATAGTAATGCCTTCACATGAAGACATTTCAGTTTATTAATGTTTGTAATGCATATACAATGAGAAAATTTCCTTGCTTCAAATTTGCTTTTTTTTTCTTTTTCCGAGACAGGGTTTCTCTGTAGCTTTGGAGCCTATCCTGGAAGTCGATCTGTAGACCAGGCTGGCCTCGAACTCACAGAGTTCCACCTGCCTCTGCCTCCTGAGTTCTGGGATTAAAAGCGTGTGCTGCCACCACCCGGTCCAAATTTGCTTTTTAAAAAAAATCCAGGCAGCTGGGCACGGTGGCACACACCTTTAATCCTAGCAGAGGCAGAGGAAGGCAGATCTCTCAGTTTGAGGCCAGCATGGTCTACAGAGTGAGTTCCAGGACAGCCAGGGATACACAGAGAGACCCTGTCTGGAAAAACAAACAAATGGCTATGTCTTTGGGGGGTTGTGTGTGTGTGTGTGCATGAGTGCTATGGTGCCATGTGGAGATCAGAGGACAATGTCAGAATCATTACTTCAAAAATCTAAAACTGAAAAAATTTCCTGGTTGAACTAATGAAGTAACCAACCATATTTGCTTAACTGTTTTTCCCTTTTCTCCTTTTGGCTCTTCAGCTCCAAAGGAAACGCAGAGCTTAACAAGAAGCTGAACTTCAGGCCCTGGTTTTAGGATCCCAACACTTAGAAAACACTGAAGCAGTTAACTACAGATTTTAGGACTGCAGCTTCTGAAGGAAAAGCACCAATAAAGACAGAAGAATCTCCTCTGTTCTTGCAATTTGAAAGAAGTCTTTCTTACCAGATAAAGCAGGAAGGTGTGCAATCCTGTCCCAAGTCCAACAGAGGACAAAATCCCCAAGCCTATCCAGTAGGCATACAAAAGAAACTGCTTCTCTATCCGCTGCACGTACTGGAAAGAAAAGGGACAAGGTATAAACCGGAACACTCTGCCCAGGAACATGCCTGAGTAACTACCACCCACTGCCCAGCCAGCTCAGCATGAGGAGCTAAGAAACATTAAGACAAAAGAACTCCTCAAAGAGGTCTCACACTGTTAGTGTACATAGCAGAGGGGACACAAATCAAACTGCCTCCCCCCAAAAAACAAAAACCCAAAACAAAACAAAAACCCAACTCATTCAAGCAGAATAAGTTGGCACTGGAGAAAAACAAAAACAAACTACTATTATGGCAATCATTCTTTTTTTCTTTTTCATTTCTTGAGGCAGGATAGCAAACTGTAGTCCAGCCTGCTGGTACTTTCTATGTAGACCAGGTTAGCCTTGAACTTCAGTTGATCCTCCTTCTTCTACTTGCTAGATGGTGTGATTACACAAGTGTGCTACCATGCCCAGTCTAGTATAGTGATGCTAAGAATCAACATTTTAAAATCAGCTAAAAATTACAAACTTTAAGAAAACACGAGACAGTGTTAAAGGGACTGTTACAATAGCTGTGAAAAGAAAACTTTAGGAACACACAAAACACAGTAGGAAAGGAAGGGGTCAATGAGCTAGGTGTGGTAGCACACACCTTTAATCCCAGTACTTGGGAGGCAGAGACAGGCAGATCTTTTAAAGTAAAGAGGAATCCTAACTACTAAAATAATGTTGAGTAACTACGGAACAGTGCTCGGGTATTTTTACTGAATGGAATAAGACATTAAGACACCCAGTTATCAGATAAAATTGAAAATACAAAAGCGTGCTTACAAGTGTAGAGGGTATAAACGCGATGAGACTTACCTGAGTCCCATTCTGAAATGTCATGTGAGTACAGAGTGCTGAGGAGCAGAGTTACTCCGAATCTTACCTGTTGGTGCGCTCCTTCCACATAATACGTAGCGATAAGCACAGCAAGCAGCAGTAAAGAAGATACCACAATGCTCTGACGATGCCACAATCTTAAAAACAAAAACAATCTCCCATTTATGTTGCAATTTTCAGAAACAGCCTTTGGGATGTAAAAAGGAGTCAGTCACGGTACATGGGCCCAGAACCTGAATTATCAAGTCGCCTTACCACAGCCATCTCAGGGTCCAAAGCCTAATCTTGTCCACACCCCACCTTTTAATTTGGAGAGGTATTACAGTGCAACCCAAGAGCACGGGCTTCAAAGCCCCTTCCCGAGTCGGCCACTCACTGCTGCTCTGTTAGCAGGACATTTAACCTTTCTGATTTTGGTTTTTGCTTTTAAAATCATAATAATTATATATTTGCTTTTTCTTCTTCGTAGACCTCCTACAGGATCAAATGAGCTAAAAATTGTTACAAAATGTTTTATATTTTTTTTGTTTTTTGAGACAGGGTTTCTCTGTGTAACAGCCCTGGTTGTCCTGGAACTCGCTCTGTAGACCAAGCTGGCCTCAAACTCACAGAGATCCACCTGCCTCTGCCTCCCAAGTGCCGGGATTAAAGGCAAGTACCACTACTGCCCAACATGTTTTATAATTTTTAAGTACAACAAAATGTAAGCTAACAGTATAGATAATTTAGAAGAACAAGAAAATAATAGGGTTAGAAAGTTCAACTTGCTCTCTTGCATATCTTAAACAGGTAGAAACACAGACAGGACACATCTTACAGCAGCGTTCTTTTTCATTGGCTATCAGTTAAGCACCACATGCATCTTGAACCTGCTGCAGGTTCATCTTAGTGTATCTACTGCACAGAGGCCTGATTTATTTTCAATATAAAACCAGGAGA
The DNA here is from genome assembly GCA_902168425.1 of Peromyscus attwateri. Lineage (NCBI taxonomy): Eukaryota > Metazoa > Chordata > Mammalia > Rodentia > Cricetidae > Peromyscus > Peromyscus attwateri. Next base: position 3,608 of record CABHPP010116330.1, read on the forward strand.
AAAACCACTATCTTTTTAATGTTTTCCCTTGCAAGACCCAACATGAAAGAGTAGTCAACTGTAATAACCTGTCAAGTAAATGAGGTCATTTTTCTTCAAACCAAACATCCCCATCTACTGCTCTTCCTTTTGGGGCAGGGTGATGGTGGGAAGGCAGTCTTTATGTATCCCAGCTGATCTTGAACTATATAACAAAGGATGACCTTGAAAACCTGGTTGGCGTGTGGTGTTGGCTTTGTGTGTGGGAGACAAGTACTCTGAATAAGCTACATCCCCCTTCCCCAAGTCTAACTCTTTTTAAACTATAGGAAGGAAAACAAATGTTCCTATGATAATGTTCTAAATTTAATTAATCCATTTTGGTGGAACAGATGGCAGGGAGTAGGAGATGGCTGAGGACTTCTAAAATTAGTAAATACGATTTATATGAAAATAGAAAACTCTTTACTTTGAGGTCCATTCCTTCAAAACTACAAGAGTTTCCAGAGAAAAATACTGCAAGGTAATGAGCGGCTGTCTCCACAGGACAATATTCTGTCTTTCTTCCCGATCCCTTCTCTTCTTTTCATGTACTGAAGAGGGGTCTGAAAAACAACAGCATAGAAGTTAAAACAGAATTCCTAACATCTGTGCCACCTTTTTCTTTTTGTTCTTTTTTTTTTTTTTTTTTTTTTTGGTTTTTTGGAGACAGGGTTTCTCTGTGTAGTTTTGTGCCTGTCCTGGATCTCGCTCTGTAGACCAGGCTGGCCTTGAACTCACAGAGATCCGCCTGGCTCTGCCTCCCGAGTGCTGGGATTAAAGGTGTGCGCCACCACCGCCCACCTATGCCACCTTTTTCAAAGAATAAAAATCAACACACCTACCTATGTTATATCTCTTAGACTGCACAAAAAAAAAAAAAATCTCAAAAGTAGAATGAGATTTAACATCCAGACCCTGCAAATTTAAGGGGTACAAAGTACTAAACAGAGAGGAACAAAATTCTAACAAGTATCTGAACTCCCTAACAGAAAGCCAAGGACTGTGGTAGGTCCCCGTACTGAAGCCTCAATGGCTTCTTATGTGTCTGTATATCCACCTCTTTCCATCAGTGGCAACTTTGCAAAGTATTCTTTTTAGTTATCATGGAGAGGGACAGGACAATGTATAACTGCTCAGAAATGTAGTGGATGAAAAAAAGTTTCATCCATGTCCCAGGTAACCATTTACAGCAAGTCCTATAATCCTGAGAAATGGCAACTAGTCCAAATTCAGCCATCTTTATTGGCTCAGAAAGGAAATGAATTGCCATGGTTGCCACTCATTTTTGGTGCTGATGACCAAATCCAGGACTTCACACATGCTGAGCATGTCCTCTACCACTGAACTACACTAGCATCTCCAGGGCTGTTATTTTCCCATCAGTGTTTCTGAGGCAATAACAAACCCTGCAAAACAACAACAACAACAACAACAAAAAACCAAACAAAAACAAAAAGCAAACAGAAAACCATACAATCCTATTCTTAGCTGGGTGGGTGGTGGTGGCACACGCCTTTAATCCCAACACTTGGGAGGCAGAGGCAGGTGAAGCTCTGTGTGTTCGAGGCTAGCCTACAAAGTGAGTTAGTTCTAGGACAGCCATGGGTACACAGAGAAACCCTGAAGCCTTGCCTCAAGAAAAAAGGATCCAGCAGTTGATTTTAGACTGAAACTACAAATTTGGAATGATACATGTATGTAGGATAGTTATTTCTGCTGCAATATGCTTGTTTGTTTTGAGACAGAATCTCACTACACATCCCTGGTTGTCCTAGAAGTCACTAAGTAGATCAGGCTGGCCTCAGACTCACAGACGCATGCCTATCTCTGCCTCCCGAGTGCTGAAATTAAAGGTGTGCGGCATCTCAAGACGTAAAGGCAAACTACTTGGACGGTGAAAGGATTAAGTGAGGAAATACACGTAAAGCCACAGAAGAGTCCCCAGGCAGTTTGCTATTACTGCTGCCTATATTCCTTACCTGGAAAACTCCCATTATGCTGCTCCTTACTCATTGCTACACGTCTCTGGTCACAATTTTTTCCATTTTCTGCCATTTCATAGATCAGTAACTCTGGAGGAGCTAACACAGAAAACAAAGCCCAGCAACACATTAGATTCTTCTGCTTTGCAGCTGAGACAAAACTGAATACAGGCAGCAACATGGCATACATCCTCCATGCGGACTCTATGATGTGCTCACACTATCTTTTCTTCTTATAGCCAAGAGTTCTATAAATAGCCTATATAATTCCATATAAAAGCTTGTGATTATAAACCTTTTCTAAATAGTTATTCTAGTGATTTGTTTTCCAGATTAAAATTTGGGAACACTTTATTCACAGAATAAAGGTATCAAGTACTAGTACATCCCAATACTGATAAACTATAGATCTATATCCATCTAATTCATAAATTAATAAAGACACTATTTGAAATTTGCCATTTCTTGTTATCATTTTATCTTTTATAGTTATGTTAACATTATTAGAAAATAAATTCATAAAACAAAACACAAAACATTTATGAGCCAGGCGGTGGTGGCGCACAACTTAATCCCAGCACTGGGGAGGCAGAGGCAGGTGGATCTCTGTGAGTTCAAGGACAACCTGGCCACAGAGTAAGTTCCAATGCAGATAGGATGACACAGAGAAACTCTGTCTCAAAAAACCAAAAGTAAATAAATAAATAGATTCATTGTATTATCACAAATATCATAGATCCAAGAACACAGGAGAGCTTTATGTAGAAAACACTGATTCAAATGGTAAAGGGCACAGAAGATAAAATTTTCATGTTTAAAATATATTAGAAGTTCAAGGCCAGTCTGGGCTATGTGAATGCCTATCTCAAGGTGGGGTGCGGGTATATGTATATTCAAATAATATAACTTATTCACCCACAAAAGAGATAAAGCAGATGTGAGTGTGAATTGTTTGCAACATCTACCATCCCACTGATTGCCAGGTTGAGTCAGCTGATTCAGTTGCCTAAACTGGTGTCCTTTTCCTCCCATGGTTCCATGTATGTCCCTTCCAAAGATGCATGCTTCACAGGTTGAAGGGATGGCCATTCGTCAGCCAAGGGTACTGAAGCAGTGTACTCCCCTGCTAGAACCTCCAAACAACTCTCCAAAATTAAGAGCCAGGTATGGTGCCTCATAGACGCTGAGTCTGTCCACACACACACACACACACACACACACACACACACACACACACACAGCAAAAAGAAAGTGACCACTGGCCAGGGATAGAATATTTACATAAAAGACCATGTATATATGTGCATGTGTTCTTGTGTGGAACTAACCCTAAATGCTAAGACATCCAAAGGGTAGGAAGTAGGTGAAACAATGAACTTGGAAGGCACCTAAACCAGAAAACCAACATCATGCTACCTTCCCAGTGATACCACCCTGGCTCACTCTACTAGTCCGCAACAGGCCCCTGAAGTGAGGTTACAATGAGTAAGATAAGTCTTCAGGAGAGTCTGGCAGAAAACAAATGAACACATGAGATCAATCACAACTGAACAGAATGAAATTGGGGATTAATGAGATTAGATGAAAAAAAGACAGTGTATAATTAAACAGGGTTTAGAGTTTAACAGAATGGGATTTAAACATAACCTTCACAAGCAACTACTCTAGGGATCTGAACAAATCTATAAATCTCTACAAACAAGTTCACCTTTATTGCTGTTTTGAGACCAAGGTGGCCTACAACTCACTAAGGAGCACAGGCTGGTCTTGAACTCCGTACCATTACTTCCGCTTCCTAAGTGTTGAGAGTACCAGTTGCTCTATTTTGTAAAATGTGGACAACATGGGTTATCAAGAGGTACAAAATTAAAGGTAATATATACAACATACAAATGCATATAGCCTCATCTTTGTGGGGGTGGGGAGGGTCTGTGCACATGAGAGAGTGTGTGTGAAGGTCAGAGGCAGACATCTGGTTGTCTTCATCCATTGCTTTCCACCTTTTTTTTTTTTTTTTTTAAGACAGGGCCTCTCACTGAACCTGGAGTTCATTGACTCAGTTAGCCTGGCTAGCCAATGAGCTCCAGAGATCATTTTGTCTTGGCATTCACCAGCACTGGCGGTACAGGAGCATGCTGCCATGCCTGGGTTTCATGTGAGTTCTGGGGATCCGAACTCCAGTTCTCATGCTTGCATGGCAGACACTTTAACTGCTGTGGTCATCTCCCTTGCCACATCTTTCATATAAATTCAATATACATTTCCCAATACAATGAAGAGGAGCAGGAGTTTTATGGGAGCTCAAGAGGGCAATGTATTTCAAGTTTTATTTTATAACTTTAAGTCAAATTTCTGTGAAGATATTGTCAAAACACACCATAGCCCATACCATTACTATAAGAGAACGACAAACGTGTCTTGTGAAAACACATAAAATCAGAGTTTTAATGAAGTCTGCTGAGGATGTCTGAAACAGCACTGTCTACAAGAATGAAGGATTTTCTACCTTCCAATTATTTAATCTGAAGTCATACGTAAGTTTGAAGAAGCTTGAAACTGTGGGGGACTGGATTTGAACAAAACCCATAGCCAATCATCTCTATATATCACAACAAATAAGATTTGATCAATTTTTGGTAAAAAGAACAGAGCATAAACTGGGCATGGTGACACACACTTAAATACTAACCCAGGAGGCAGAGCAGGGGGACGGCCACACATCTGAGGGCAGCCTAGACTACAGAATGAGTTCTAGTCAGTGTTGAGATCATGAAACCATGCTCCCCGTGTGCATGCAGACACATGAACACATGAACGCACGCACGCACGCACGCACGCACACCGAGGGGAGGGGTACAAAAAGGCTTACATTGTGAAGCAAGCCTTCTACTACCACCTGGCCCTGCAAAATCCTCCTGCTAACTGAACTCATTTCCCCGTTTACTCTCTGCCTCAGTATCATCTTGAGTAGACAAACAACTTGGGTCCATTTAAGGTAGAACTGAACAACAATGATATTGTACAAATAAAGGTTTTGTTTTTGAAATATTTTAACTGGAGTTTTTATTTAAGCAAATAATTATACGATATTGTTCTTATACAATATGCTAAAAAACTTATTGACATTTCCTTCTCAATAATTCTCTTTATAAAAGTTAAAATCTGTAATTTTATTTGTTAGAAATAACTGATGAAATAGTTATTTTTGTTTAGTCAGTCTACTTCTTCACAAATTAAATTCAGTTTTAAAAACAAGTTTTTAAAAATGTTTACTATTTCCAAAAGAAGAAATCACAAACCTAAAGGGAATGCACTAAGAAAGAAGGGTTCTGCACAGTCTGGTTATAATAGCATCAGAAGCTCTTTGAGTTAAGGGTATGCCTCAGTGGTACAGTGCAAGGCCTTGGGGTTTGATAGCCAGTGCCACAAGCAAACAAAAGAAACCCTCTTTTGCATCTTGACCATTTAGGAGAGGCGAGGTGTGGTGATACATACCCATAATGCCAACACTGGTGTGGCTGAGCAGGAGGATGAGACAGTCCCTACTACATACCCAGACCTTGTCTCAACAGAGATTAATTCCTAATTTAAGACATATTTTCTTTGTCACACAAACTGCAGAACTAACTCTGCAAAGCTGACATTTTCCTGGGATTACTCTGCATTCTGAAGATGTGTCTGAACAACTGAACAGAGCTAGAAAAGTCAAATACAACAGTATAGCCACTTCAAATTCACTTACTCAATAAATAGCTATCAAGTGTTCACTGGCTGCCAGTTACTGTCTGAGATGTCAAACATCAAACTTTTAAGTGATAGTCCTCCATTCTCTCAGTTATCAACTTAGTTTCAATTTTTTTTGGCACTACTGGGGGTTGATCATGGGACATCATGCACTCTTCCACTGCGCCACAGTCTCAGCCCTTCCTTTTTTTTTTTTTTTAAACACAGAAACAGAGCGAGAATCCTCAGTCCTACTAAGACACACTCCCACTTACTTGAGCAGACTTCTGTCATCAGAGGCCATGTGGGGAACACACATCCCGCACTAACCCTCTTCACCTTTCAGGGACTTAGCTCAATTAGCTCCTTCGGTTCTCTCTGTGTCATCAATCTTGGCTTCTTTATTCTCTCTGGCAAATAAATAAACATCATCTAGTACTTCCCATTTCTGTCCTTCACTGACACAGTTCTCCAGAGAGCTGCATACAGACAGTCTACACTTCCTCATCAGCAATGCAGTGAGTCTTCTGACTCCACTGATTGGGGAATCAGGAAATAGCTTTCCTGGAGAACACTAATGACCTCCATGCTGGCAAATGCAAAAACACTCACACCTTACCTCGCTGGGTGAGGCAATCACTCTCTCTTCCACTGACAGCTCCTTCTGCTTCTACTTCTTGGAGTTATTCAAAGCCTGGTCCTGGGTTCTTTTTGTGTTCTCTTCACACTCTCCCTAATGATGTCATCTAGTCACTCAGCCTTAAATACCCTCTACATAGTGACAATTCTCCTTCTCTCAAAAGCAGAATGTTCCACATGACAGTGCCTTATGAATATTCTGTAAGAATAATCAGATCACAGAAGGATCTTGCCAAGTATTCCAGCCCCACCCACTCCTATAATGCACACACAGGCAAGCAGAAGTAAATTGATTCAGATAATGTCACAGAACAAGTTACAACAAACATAAAAAGCAGTACCCCAAACACAACTGTCTTAAAATTTAACAGTATGGGTGTGCTGACCTGTTGGCAAGACACTTTTCTTCCCCCAAACTAAATATAGATTATTTCTTGAAGGATTTTGAAAGAAACAGTCTCAATCTACATCTTTTTCTTTGTACTATTAGAAAATTGGGCCAAAGCCAGTCGTGGTGGCACACGCCTTCCATCGATCTCTGTGAGTTCAAGGGCAGCCTGATCTACAGAGCAAGTTCCAGACTGCCAAGGCTACACAGAGAAGCCCTGTCTTCACACACACACACACACACACACACACACACACACACA
>CABHPP010116330.1:15622-27139 GCA_902168425.1 Peromyscus attwateri
CACACACACACACACACACACACACACACACACACACAATTGGTATTGTGAGTTGTAAAGATGGCTGGAATAATTCTAATCCCTAGAGCCCATTGGGCTGTATGTTTACTCAAACTTCTAAACTACAAAGCTGAGGCTTAGCCCCTGAACCATGGCATCATATCAAGTTCCAGATGCCCTGAGAGGACATAAGTACCTTTTATTTGAGAAATATACTCTGTCTTTGATGCCTGTGTTTTCTAGCTGCAGATGGTTACCCAATCCAGCATCAACACACCCTATTAATCTCACTATTATCATCTTACTTTTTGGAGTCACAGGGAAACAACTTGTTTCTGGAAGTTACCAACATGTCCTGATTGAGTTGAGTCCATTAGGAGAAGGACCATTTGGATTATATATTCCATGCCTACTCCCTAAGATAGAACTTATTTATACCCCATCCCAATTCTGCTTTCCTTCTCAGCTCAAGACTGTTTAAATTTTTTATAGTGATAAAAGAAAAAAAAGAATCTTACCATCTCCAGTTAAGTCTCTCTCATCTAAATTTTTCTTTCATTAAAAGATTGTGTGTGTATGGATGTTTCCCAGCATGTATGTCTGTGCTTCACATGTGTGGAGTGCCTATGGAGGCCAGAAGAGTGTTCCATCCCCTGGTACTGGAGTTACAGATGGTTGTGAGTCACTGTGTTGGTGCTGGGAATTAAACTTGGGTCCTCTGCAAGAGCAGCTGGTGCTCTCAACTGCTGACTCATCTCTAGCTCTTGGTTTCTTTCTTTCAATGTTTCTTTGGGTAATTTAAGCTTTTGCGTTTGAGCAATTTATATAACACCCCCCCCCATCTTAATTTTCATTTCATCCCTAAATATTTTTCTTTGGCCTTGTTATTTTCTTTGGCCTGTCAGTAGTTATGTTTTCTATTTCAAGAGGAAGCATATAGATGTAGCATCCTGACTTACACCTGCAATCCCAGCATTCGAAAAGCTGAGGCAGTGGTATTGCCATGAGATACACAATGAATTCTAGGCCAGTATGTGCCACAGTGTAAGACTCTGTCTCAACAAAACAAGACAGAACACATGATGACACAAACTTGTAATCCCAGCACAGAGGAGGCAAAGCCTGGGGGATCCTCTTAAGTATCAGGTTAGCCAGGGCCAGAGCCAGCGCCAGAACCTGTCACACACACACAAAAACCAAAACCGAAAAAACAAACAAACAAATAAAATCAAATCATACAGGGAGATTACATAGTGACTGGCAGGTAGAGGCACTATTTCTCCATGCCCTTTTCTTTTCAAAGTTTTTTTGTTTTGTTTTCTTTTAATTTCATGTTGCCAGGCGGTGGTGGCACATGCCTTTAATCCTAGCACTTGGGAGGCAGAGGCAGGCAGATGAGTTCAAGGCTGGCCTGGTCTTCAGAGAATTCCAGGACAGCCAGGACTACACAGAGAAACTGCTGTGGGCCACAGGAATATAACATAAGAACTCAGCTGGTTATGGCAAAGTCACTACCTGGAGGGATCAAGGATTTCCTCCAGAGGAAGCCAAATTCCAAGGAGCTTTTGGTGTTATTTGGCTTGTTATATATATCAGCTGTATTCTGTTATGAAAATCATGTGTGCCTTCATAGTTTTCCCAATTGACTTTTCCCTAAGAAGGGATATGAGTCACAGGAAAAAAGAAGACAGTTTTATTTTCTCCCATTGACCTAGCAACTTATAGATTCTTAACATTTTCAACTAATCACGTTTAAGACTATAGTTGAGCACATAAGATCCCTCTTCTTAGATATTACCCGAATTTAGCCTTTAGTTAATTCATTTTCCCAATGGTCACTTCCCTTTGGGGTTGCAAATGATAATTAACGGTTATTGCCTCTCAGTGTGATTCTTATCACCCCTCCCTTCGACCCTGGAAGCCTGGCTTTATATACCAGGACTTCCAGGGCATGGAGAGATGGAGAAGAGAAAAGAGAATGGAAGAACTAGACGGGTAAGAACTTGAGAGGAACAAACTGAGATGGGGAAGAACTAGATTGAAGGGCTAGAAGAGAGTAGTAGAGGAATGAGATGGAAGATGAGGAAGAGCCAGATGGGAAAGTATGCTGTGGGATGTTCTGTATGGCAAATGTGTTGCTAATAAAGCACTGATTGGCCAGTGGCTAGGCAGAAAGTAGGCGGGACTAACAGAGAGAATTAAAAGAGCAGGAAGGCAGAAGGAGAGGGCCTGCCAGCCTGCCAGCCGCCGCCAGGACAAGCAGCATGTGAAGATGCCGGTAAGCCACGAGCCATGTGGCAAGGCATAGATTTATAGAAATGGATTAATTTAAAATATAAGGACAGTTAGCAAGAAGCCTGCCACGGCCATACAGTTTGTAAGCAATATAAGTCTCTGTGTTTACTTGGTTGGGTCTGAGCGGCTGTGGGACTGGCAGGTGAAAGAGATTTATCCTGACTGTGGGCCAGGCAGGAAAACTCTAGCCACAAAAGTACTAGCTGGGTAAGAACAAGCTGAAAAGGACCTAGATGAGGCAGAATTAAGACAAGAGAATTAAGATAGAACTTAGGTAAGTATAGAGAAAAATCAGACAAGAAAGGAGCTAGGCACGAGAACAGAACTGAAGCTGTGTATAAAGGATGTTATGCCAGAGGAATTAAAGCAAGTGGACTATAGAGCTCGGTGTGCTGAGATTCTATTTCCCGAAAATAGTCCTCGCCGTTAGTAGTTCTCTCTCCTGAGCCCCTGGGATGTAGAATATTAAGGCTGGTCCCTCTAATATTATACAAGAAGAAACCCTGTCTTGAAGCCCTCACACCTACCCCCAAAAAAGTTATTTGAGGGTAAAATCTAAAATGGGGGGCAGGAGAGATGGCCCAGTAGTTAAAAGCAATGGCTGCTCTTCCAAAGGATTTAGGGTTCAGTACCCAGCACCTATACAACAGTTCACAACTGCCTATAACTTCAGTTCTAGGGGATCCAATGCCCTGTTCTGGGCTCCACGGGCACTAAGCACACATGGTTCACAAACATACATGCAGGCAAACACCCATACAGATAAAAAAATAAACAAATATAAGCCAAGCGGTGGTGGCACACACCTTTAATCCCAGTACTCAGAAGGCAGAGGCAGGCAGATCTCCAAATTTGAGGCCAGCCAGGTCTACAGAGTGAGTTCTAGGACAGCCAGGGCTACACAGAGAAACTTTGTCTCGAATAACAAAAACAACAAAACAAAAAATCTAAAAGAAGCCTACTTAGCTAGCATAAGATGAAACAATAAGTCCCTTTTCAAGTTCAATGTAGTAGGATCAATTTTGGCCACGTACCATGAAATACTGTCAAGTTCTAGAATATGGAAGTAAATCCAAAGTATTCTTGTTCTGTTTAAAAGACTGAAATGTCCTCAAGCAAGAATCTAGCATAAATTCTTGACCTTCAGTAGAGTCTACTTTGCAGTGAGGGTATACAGTATAAGTCAGTTTTGCTTATAAGAGTAGGCTGCTAAAATAAACCTTATATTCCTTACAATAATGCAATTTGTGGATTAGGTCAGAAGACAAAAGTAGAACAGAAGCATAACCCAGAACATCAAACAACATTTCAGACATGAGAAATACCTTAAAAGGCCATGTTTGAAATAAAAGGTTGGTATTAAAATATGTGCTGTTTTTGTTTGTGTCTGACAGAAATGCTTAGAAAGCATTGCTAAGTCAGCTCACAAAGGTTCTTTGTAGGCTGTACGTTCAGTGCTAAGACTATAATACTCCATTCATTTTAAACATTAGCCCCATTTAGAATACAAAAGCAACAAAGAACAAAATTATATAGTCCTCCAAGAGGGGTGGGGGAGACCCACCAAGTTAGTAACAAACCTAAAAGCAGTATTCAGATACAGCATGGCCTCAAATAACAGTAAGGAATACGCTGACATGTTGACATGATACTTCTCTTCCCCAAAACTAAAGCAAGATGGCTTCGTGGGTAAAGTCACCTGCCACCAAGGCTAACAACCTGAGTTCAATCCCAGGTCCCACATGTAAAATGAAAGAACTGACTCTTGCAAGTTGTCTCCTGACTGCCACATGCTTTGGCATGCATGTACAGACCCACATACAAATAAACAAATATTAATGTTTAAAACAATTGTGTGGTGACGCAGTAATAGAAATTTCCTTGGGTAAAGGTTGCTGGAAAAATTAACAAGAGAAAGAAAAGAAAGCAAGAGCACTAAATCCACGGGTTCTCGTTTTCTTGGCAACATTATTCCACAATGAGATTAACATCCTCCCGAGTCATGTTTCTTAATGAAACATGCAAGCCATACAAAGATGTCAACTTAGGCATCAGCTTTCAGTAACCTTCCTTGCCTTCAGAAGGATCTACCCTGGTGGAATGCTTAAGCATATCTAGTTCCAGGCCATGCCTCAACAGCTGCAGATTCCCTAAAGCTATAAAGATTAAGGACCTGAAAAACTGAGTGTTAGAAATTAAATAAACAATCTAAGTGAGTAATGTACCCTGACTCGATGCACACTATCAAAGAGATTATCAGACCACCAGACTGAGTAGATAACACAAACTGTCAAATGATGATACCAGTTAAAGAATATGTTTTCTGAAAATACATGATTTGAAGGGGAATGCATGCAAAATCCCTTGAATGCCTTTGAACTTAATTTCTTAAGTCTTGGGGAATTGCTTGCTATGTAGACCAGACTGGCCTCAAACTGGTAACAATCATCCTGCCTTGGTCTCCCTCCTGAGTGCTGGAGTTCTATGTATGCACACATTTTGGTATCTGAGAGGGGTCCTGAAACCAATCCATATGGATGCAAAGGATGACCGTACCATAATGTTTAAAAAGGTCTTAAAAATCTACCAGGTCATGGAACCTTGAATATTCTCTCTCCATCAGTGCCTTTTGTAACCTACACACCTAAATACCTAGAGGTTTCCGAAGAACTTCAAGTGAAGTGGTTCATGGAATGAAAATGACAAAGCTGACCACTTCTTAAAGACATTCTGAATACATAAACACTTCCACGTATTAAAAAATCTTGCTCCCATCTGTCCCTTACGTAACTAGTACTCTCCTTGTAAGACATAACTACTGTATCAGCCCTTTAAAACACTTTATTTATTCTTTTCAGACTTATTTTTATGTTTATGTGAGTGCTTGCACATATGAAAGGCCAGAAGGTATCAGATCCTCTGGAGCTGGAGTTACAGACAGTTGTGAGCCCACACGTGGGTGCTGGGAACAGAACCTGGGTCTTCTGGGAGCAGCCAGTGCTCTTACCTGCTGGGCCATCTTTCCTGCCCTATCACCGTATTAGTTCTGCACAGTGGACCATTCTTTTTCCAAATGCTTTATTTAGTTTGTGTGTGTGTGTGTGTGTGTGTGTGTGTGTGTGTGTGTGTGTGTAAGTACATATGTGCCACAGCCCACGTGTAGAGATCAGAGGACAACTTGTAGGAGTCTGTTCTCTACTTCCAACATGTGGATTTTGAGAATCAAACTCAGGTGTCAGGTTTGGCAACAAAAGTCTTCATCTGTTGAGCTATCTCAATGACTCCCCCAACACTCTCTTTTTTCTCTCTCTTAACATCTGTGTGTTGGGGGGAGGGGTGTTGTCACAGTGTGTAGGGGAGGTGAGAGGACAACCTGCAGGAGTTACTTTTCCCCCTGCCTAATGTGGGTTCTGGTTGCCAGGCTTGCCAGCAAATGCCTTCACCTGCTGAGCCATCTTGCTGGCCCCCAAACACTCTAGCTCCTTGTTATAGCTTTTTCCTTATTTGACGTTGGGCCTCTCCGTTCCCTATGTCCCCAAGTAAGTTATCTATCTGGTCTTGTGATTTAAAATATTTTCCTGAATTTGTACTTTTGGTTCTGACCTCTAGATTTATGTATGTAACAGGACTACTAGGATGTTTCTTCATCTCAAATTTAACACCCTTTCCTACCTATACTTAGCTACCTTGTTTTAAAATTTTATTATATTTATTTACTTGTGAGGGAGAGGAGGGTGCTAGGCCACAGTGGGCACATGGAAGTCAGGAAGACTTGGCAGGAGTTGATGCTCTCCTTCCACCATGTGGGTGGGTCCCAGGGTCAAACTGAGATCGGTATGCATGGCAGCAGGCGCCTTTACCCACCGAGCTCTCTCTCTTGCTCCTATCTACACTCTTTTTTTGTTTTTTAATAATTTATTTTATATACACAGATGTTTTGCCAACAAGTATATCTGTATGGGGGACTCAGATTGGATCCTCTGGAAGAAGAGTTACAGACAGCTGTGAGCTGCCATGTGGGTGCTAGAAATTGAACCTGAGTCCTCTGGAAGGGCAGCCAGGGTTCTTAACTGCTGAGCCATCTCTCCAGCCCCCCATCTACATCATCATCATCATCATCATTATTATTATTATTAATTTTTGGAGGCAGGGTTTCTCTGCATAGCCCTGGCTGTCCTGGAACTCTCAGAGATCCGCCTTCCTCTGCCTTTGGGATTAAAACCATACATCATTACAACCTGCTTCTACCTACAGTCTCATAAAAAACAGTCTCACCCAAACCTTCCTTCTCCTTACCTGGAACAACCACCCACCCAGTTACTAAACTCAGATGCTAGTCATTCTTGACATTAGTTGTTGCTGTTAAATCATTCATCTTATCTAAGATCAAGTCCTATTTCAATGTAGCTACAACTGCTCTAGATTTTTTAACATTTATTTATGGTTGGTGGGGTGGGGGTGGCGGGCTGTTCCTCTCATAGAGCACATGTGAGGGTCGGAGGACAATATGCCAGAGTCAATTCTTTCCTTCTACCATGTGGGCTCTGGGGATTGAGCTCGGGCCGTCCATCAGGTATGGCCACAAGCACCTTTCCATGCTGAGCCATCTTCTGGCCATCTTGGTCACCCTTCTTGTTTCAGCCATCTTCATCTCTATACTTGCAGTGGCTTGTACTATACTGCAGTGGACTCTTAATTTCTCTCTTCATTAATTTTTTTCTCCCAAACTGAGGGTTCTGTTTTGCTCAAACTGCTCTTACACTCCAGAGTTCAGGAGGTCCTCTGCCCTTAGCTTCCAGAGTGGAAGAACCATAGCTGTGCACCACTATGCTGGGCTTTTAAGTCTTCCAAGTCCATCTGTGCTCTAGTCCTAAACAAACATAGATGGGCATGCTAGCTCTTTCTCAGACTCTTGTTTCATGACACTTTAAATTCCCTATTGTTTTCCCCAGAACCTGGTATAAGACCTAAGAAAGAAGATATCCGTCCACTGTGGAGGTCTGAATGAGAATGGCCCTTGTAGATACTTATATTTGAATACTTGGTCCCCAGTTGGTGGAACTGTTTGGAAAGGATTTGGTGTCTCACTGGGGGGTGGGGCTTAAGGTTTCAAAAACCCAGTTAGCCCCCATCTCTGCCTTATGTTTGAGGGTAAAAACATAAGCTTTCAGCTGGAGTTACATGCCTGCCTGCCGCCATGCTCTGTGCCATGATAGTTTGTATTCATCCTGAGCCCTAAGCCCCAATGAACCTTGCCTTGGTCACAGTGTCTTAGTACAGCTATGAAATAGTCACTAAGACATCTATCAACTGGATCAATGAACAAATAGATAAGGCAACTAATCTCACTGAAAAATGATCTTTTCATGCAAAGAAAATGATAGAAAAGATTGTTAAATGTCAAGATAGTTGGCTTTAGTTACTAAATTCTGTATTATGACTTACAAATATAAACTGTTAGTAGGGACTGAGGGTGTAGCTAAGTGGTACACCACTTGCCTAAAATGTATGAGTGGGTAAGTGTGTTAAACTCAATTCTGAGTTCAATTCCCAGAACCCATGTGGGGAGAGGACCAACTCCCTCAAGTTGTCCTCTGACTTCTGCAGACACAAATATAAAATTACTAACTAACTACATAAATAAATGTTAAAAAGTAAATTTTTAAAAAAGGAAAAAAATAGTTGAGCCTAGTGGCACACGCCTTTAACCCCAGCACTCAGGAGACAGACGCAGTGGAATCTCCGAGGACAGCCTGGTCTACAGAGGGAGTTCCAGGACAGCCAGGGCTACACAGAGAAAACCTGTCTCAAAAAACAAAACAAAACAAAACCAACCAACCAAAACAAAATAAAACCACCACAAACAACCAAACAAAAACAAACCTGTCAACAATACGAAAAGAACAAAAGAACGACTACAAAAATGGTTCCTTTCATTAAGAATCATATATGTGTTGTAAAATATTCACACAAAAAAGAACAAGATATTTACTTTTTGAAACTGCATTAGTAATGATTAAATACCAAGTAAGCACTAACATAATGATACGCTTTCCAAAGAAGGCTGGGAAAGGGTTCTCAGTAAGGGCTCAGTGTGCCACCAGATGATGCCAACAGTATGCTAGGCACTGTCTAAATGCTTTCATTGAATCTATTCATTGACCCTTAACAGAAAGGGCACTGACTTCACAGCCTATGAGGAAACTAAGATAACAAGAGGCTAAGTAACCAGCTCAGGCGTCAGGTAATAGAGTAATAGAGCTGGAATTTGAACCAAGGCTTCAAATCCCAGGCCTGTGTGTGTGTGTGTGTGTGTGTGTGTGTGTGTGTGTGTGTGTGTGTGTAGCCCTGGCTGTCCAGAAACTCACTCTGCAGACCAGGCTGGCCTTGAACTCAAAAGATCCACCCATGTCTGCCTCCCAAGCGGTGGGATTAAAGGTGGGCACACCATGCTCAGTCAGCTCCCAGTCCAGTTACACCAGGAAGACTGCAGCTACACTGAAAGACACACAATCTACACAACAGTCAGGGGACACTAACAACTCCAGTAATTATAGGTAGATAAGCTGGAATAAAAGCACTCAAGGGATTGTCATTGCTTAATTTAAATATGCCTAAACTGCAAATGTCACCTTTTAGATGGCACAGAAAAGTATCTCCAGTTCAAATATTCAAGGTGCATATTTTTTAATGATTTATTTTTATTTTATGAACACTGGTGTTTTGCCTGCATATATGTCTGTGTAAGTGTGTTGGATCCCTTGTTACTGGAGTTACAGAAAGTTGTGAGCTGCCATGTGAATGCTGGGACTTGAACTTAGGTCCTCTGGAAGAACAGCTAGTGCTCTTAACTGCGGAGCCATCTCTCCAGCTCTTCAAGAAGCATATTTTAAAATGAGCTTTATGTAAGGTTTTATATATTACATAAGTTCAGTTAAGCAAATTCTATTCGAAGTTACCCTCCTAAACAAAACAGAGTTTCTAGAGACAACACACTCTTTAAAAATTTATCCTAGCAGGGAGTGGTAATGCACACCTTTCACCTCAGCACTCTAGAAGCAGGCAGATCTCTGTCAGTTTCAGGCCAGACTGGTCTATATAATGAGTTCCAGGCCAGCTAGGAGAGAGCTGTCTATAAAACAACAACAAAAACAAACAACCAAAAAAACCTTCAAACAAAAAACTTACTCTAGTTGTTGGGGTTTAGCCAGCAGCTGAGCCCATGCTAGTAGGCATAAGGCTCTGGGTTCAATCCTAGTACCCTCTCCCCCACAAAGTTTACTCTGAACAAATACTTGCACTTCTTTGTGAAAGCAGATTATCAACAATCAGAATCACAGTTATGGTTGTCTTAGTGCATCTGGTTCCCCAGGTTTGCTAATCTAGAGTTCGTTTCCAAATGCAAAGGAGATTCATGAAGCTGCACTACCATGGCTGCTTTCCCCAGCAGGAGAAACTAAATGCGTCTCTGGAGTCAGTGGAAGCAAAGGTTCAAACAAAGCATTTATTCTTCTACAATGGCTGTTTACCTTGAAGGACAGTTAGAGAAATGACCTTGTAGATCAGAATTAAGAAAACAGAGTATCAGTATTATGGCAGCTCAGAAAGTTCTTTATATTAGGAGGAAAGAAAAGAAACAGCTTTCCCCTATGCATTTGCAACATCAGTAAGAGACATGTTACAGGGATCCTGTCATTTCTACTTAAATGATGACATTTCTTTCTTTCTTTCTTTCTTTCTTTCTTTCTTTTTTTTTTTTTTGTCTTTTGTTTTGTTTTTCGACAGTTTCTCTGTATAGCTTTGGAGCCTGTCCTGGAACTCACTCTGTAGCCTAGGCTGGCCTTGAACTCATAGAGATCCGCCTGGCCCTGCCTCCCAAGTGCTGGGATTAAAGGCATGCGCCACCACCGCCCGGCAATTTCACAATACCTGATATAACTGATTGTGAACTGAGAATATTCTAGAAAATATAGGTAATTTTCTTTCCTTAATATATCCTACTGAACAATTTTTAGGAATTTTATTTGTGACAGGGTTTTACTATATAGTCCATCCCAGACTGGCTTTGAACTCAGTATCCCAAGCATTGTGGTCATGGCTTTCCCTGAGACTCACTGAGCAGTTTGTTTCCCTGCAATTTATAAGATTAAAGAAGCAAAAGCAGGGAGGGTATCACAGACATACAACACAAGTCCCTCTTCCACACATAAGAAAACAGTGTGATGCAAACCAGGCTATTACCAAAGCTCACCAGGATGCCCGAGGACAACTTGAGAAGAGGAAAGAACACTTTGGATCTCAAGTCTAGTTCAGGCCCTGGCACTACCTACTTTCGAAGTCCTCGGGCCAGCCAATCACTGATTGTTTTGAGGCCCCAATCCCCTCTATTAAATGAGAAGGCACCAACTATGCATTTAAAGAGTTATCTACAATTCTAAATGTTGGTTTCAGTAAATAATAAGGATTCTTACGTAATGTAAGCAAAGGTAGGCCACTTCTAATGATTAGTCAAATACACACCAAAAACTTCAGTGTTTTCTATACTTGGAAATTCTCAGCTGACAATACATGATGACTGAGAGATCAGAATTAAACTCTCAAATGCAAAGCTAGTCACTTACTTATTAACTAAGGTGACTAATTGGCTATCTTCAAAAATAGGGCAAAGATCATCATCATAAATATGGGTAATAAATAAGACATGATATAAATGGTTACATTTTGAAATACTTCAAAATAACATTATTCTAAACTTATGTATTCCTAGTTCTCTGAATAAAAACATCATACTTGCACTTACACAGTGATTTTCACATATACCATCTCACCAAACACTATGACAGTCATGAAATGGAGTGAGTCCTTTTATCAACACAATCAAGAGCAGCTCTGAATGCTGGGTAATTTGCCAATCATTGCTTAGTAAGTGTTGGAACCCAGACTTTTAATTCAGGTCATCTGATTTCAAATTTAATTATCTTTCTGGGTGCAGTGGCCTTTAACCTCATGAGGCAGAGGCAGAGGCAGGTGAATCTCTGTGAATCTGGGGCTGCCCAGGGCTATAGAGTAAGACCTTGTCTCAAAATCCTAAAAAAGTGGTGACTTGAGCCAAAGTCAGCAAGACAAAAACAAAGGATAATACAACAAACAAAATGTAAGAAAGGATTTGGGCTGGGTGTGGTGGAGAATGCCTTTAATCCCAGCACTCAGGAGGCAGAGACA
>CABHPP010116331.1:0-12953 GCA_902168425.1 Peromyscus attwateri
GTTTTTTTTGTTTGTTTGTTTGGTTGGTTGGTTGGTTGGTTGGTTGGTTGGTTGGTTTTGTTTTTTCGAGACAGGGTTTCTCTGTGTAGCTTTGAAGCCTTTCCTGGAACTCACTGTGTAGCCCAGGCTGGCCTCAAACTCACAGCGATCCACCTGCCTCTGCCTCCCGAGTACTGGGATTAAAGGCGTGTGCCACCACCACCTGGCTTACTTAATCTTCATGTGGCAACCCTGACTGGATCCCTGTGCTGAGTAAAAAACAAGACCCTAAGAAAGGACATAAAGTTGGTGGAAGAATTGGCAAGGGACTGACAGGGCCTCTTGGGACCCTGCTGCCTGCATGGACAATAAGACCTTTGTGGCTTCCTTGGAGTGCCTTCAAGACACATAGAAACCATTTATTTAATATAATGTAATAATATGTAAATTATATATATGTCAAGCAAACAAAAACCAACTGCCTAGTGTAGTATCAATGGACTTGTGCTAGCAGTCACTCACACTTGATTCTGAAATAAACCCCTGGTGACAGTTGAGCGTGCAAAGGGACCGTGTCAGGATGGGCAAATGAAGACCACTGATAAAGGAGCTGAGAATCCCAGAGTCTTGGGTACCACTAAAGATGGCAAGCCAGGGCGAGGGGCAGGCGGCCGGGGTTCAGGCCTTTTATGATCTGACCTCCCCCCGTCTGGAGAAGTGTGCCTGGAGTGAGGGCTGGGCTGGACTAAGCAAACTTACTGTGCAGGTTTTTGGAGGGATGTGACAGTCAGCAGCCTGCACTGGAGTCCCAGTGTGAGACAGAGCAGGCAGACCCCACTCCACTGGGGTCTTTGGGGGAAGAATCTGTCTGAGGAGGCGAGGTGGGCACAGGGAAAGCCGGAGAAGGGTGGTGAGAAGTAGGAAAGAGCCTGGTGGTTGCAGTGGAGGGTGTGGCCGGGTCTGGGAGATGGACAGTGAGAAGCTGCCTTCAGCAGAGACCCTGGGGCTGCTTCCTGAGCTGTCACTGTGCCCTTCAACTTGGTTCTTTTCCTGCCACCAAGATGAGGACTCACTCTTTTTTAGAGGGTGGGGGAGGTTAAGAAAACTCTAGCCCAGGCTGGCTTGGAACTCGTTATTAGCCCAGGCTGGCCTTGAATCTGCATTGGTCCTCCTGCCCTAGCCTCGTACGCTGGTGTTCAGCAAGTGTGCTACCGTACCCAGTAACCTCATTCCTCATGTGACTTCCTAAGAGTGGCCATCACAAATGCCCACACAACCTGCTACCTGTGTCACCCGCTCCCAGGAGAGCACAGTGCTGCCCCCAGCACTCCTGGCAGTTTGAGGTTTATTGGTCTTAAAGGAACACACCAGGGCCCACAGGACCACTGTGGCAAATGCCGTTCCATGAGCTCTCATCTTGAAAAGCTCATCTGTTACCTGGGTACCTTCTCAAGACACAAGCATCTCTCAGGATGCACACACAGGGCTGAATATAGGTGCTGTTATGTCCTACACCTATGGTGTCCCCATTCTTGGGACTATGCCTGTCAATGTTGTGCTCTTTGTGGGGAGCAGAACCCCCAGGGGGCATGTGCTCTGCAGGATGTGACTGTGCCCTTCGTCACCAATTCTCCAGTGTAACACTGTTCAAATTCTGACTCACCACCAGAGTCACACCTGTGGCATTCCATAGCCTGGCCTTTCAGAGTTCCTTAACCTCTCTGAGCCTCAGTGGCCTGATGTGTGAAATGGGGATCCTGTTGGTACCAGGCTCAGGTTTGGGGGAGTCTGAGAAATCACACACAGAGCTTCCCTAGGCATGGGGGGTAATTCATGGTCAAAATGTTAACTCCTAAGTCTGTAGCCATCAAGGGGACACTGAGTGGCCACAGAAGTATGGGCAGCTCAGGAGTGTGGCAGGTTTGATGTGTGTGGACTGGGTGGGTCCAGGGCCCATTTGGGAAAAGGTCCTTTGTGCACAGCTCACAGGAGTCGCCTGAGCCCTTCCAGGTCCCCTGCCTCTGACCAACTGCTCTTGTCCCCTAGTGCTCCTGCGGGAGGAAGTGGTCCAGCTTCAGGAGGAAGTGCACCTTCTCCGGCAGATGAAGGAGATGCTGGCCAAGGACCTGGAGGAGTCACAGGGCGGCAAGTGCTCTGAGGTCCTCTCAGCCACAGAGCTTCGGGTGCAGTTGGTGCAGAAGGAGCAGGAACTGGCCAGAGCCAAAGAAGCCTTGCAAGGTGAGTGACCGGCAACAGGGGACAGACTTGGGTAGCTCCTGCCTGGGTCCTCCCAGCCATCTGAGCCTCCTGGAGTGGGTCCCTGTCACTTCCTGTCTCAGGGTGATGGTTGCTCTGAGGAATGAGTAGCGAATGAGCTTTAAGAAAAAACTTATTTGAAGCCAGGTGGTGGCTGCACACACCTTTAATCCCCAGCGCTCCAGAGACAGAGGCAGGCAGGTCTCTGTGAGTTCGAGGCCAGTCTGCTCTACAGAGTGAGTTCCGGGATGGCCAGGGCTGTTACACAGAGAAACCCTGTCTCAAATAAAAACAACAGCAACAACCACGAATGTATTTGAAGTTTTTCATTAGTATATGTTTTACATAATAATGGGTTTGTTATGATATTGTCATACACGTGTATAGTGTATTTTAGTCACATCCCCATCCCCCTCTCTTGTCCCTCCCACGCCCCGCTGATCCCATCCTCTTCCCAACAAGCCCTTCTGCGTCCACCCCACCTGCACTGAGTCTCATTAGGGCTGCTTACAGGAGGGTGGGTGAAGGGCTGTTTCCAGGAACGTGGGCACCTTGCCCATGGTTTCACCACTAAAGCAAATATCTCCCGTGCCTTCAGCAACCATTAACTGCCCACAGATTCTTAGGGAGCGGTGGGACCTCAGAAGCCATCTTTGATAGATCGGGACACTGGCCTACTCCCGAGTCTGTCCTACATTCTCGGGATCCTGTGTGGCCTCCCTGAGCATGTGCTGGGCTCTGCCGGAGAAATGCCTGAGGCCCCACATAGCACTCCTGTTCCTCAAGGTGGGCTCTGAGAAGGGCATGAGTTTTTGTCACCACTCAGACCAGTGTCATTTCCCCATGAGATGTAGCGTCCTGCAGCCCTGGCACTGCGGAGACATTTGAAGCTATGCAGGTGTGTAGGAAATCTCTTGAGTTGGACCACAGTTCCTTGGTCGTCACCAGCTGGCCAAAGATGACAACCAGTGGGCCTCGAATGCAACCAAGTTCCCTGAAACAGCTCTTAGCTCCTTTCTTCCTGCAAGCCTTCTTGCCCATGCTCTGGGCTTCAGGGAAGGTTCCAGAAAGGACGCCTGCCTAAGATGCAGCTGTCATGGTGCTTTGAGAAGTTGGTCCCACAATGTCTCCAGAGGACAGGTTTTGGGGTGTGCATGCTTCTGGCTCTGAAAGAATGCATTCATCCTTTCGACATTGGTGACAGATGTCATCTGCAAAAGTTCACACTTGAGAACTGTGAAGTCCAGTTATAAAACATGAAGAGTTGCAAAACCAAGTCTCATATTTTCAGATTTTGTGCTGTCCCTGAGGGATGCGGGTTGAACACATCTGCCAGACATCTAGAAAAGCTTTGTCCCCTGAAGCCAGAGCTGGCTTGTTGCTTTGACCACCATGATACAGCGAGTAAAGTTTTTCCTTTGACCAGTCCTAGGTGAGAATCTCGGGTCCAGGAGGGGAGTATTTGAGCCTCGTAGTCCACAAGACACCATGCAAGGGGACTCAGTGGTGGGTCACAGGTTGTCTTGACAGGAGCCTGGTCAAGCATTGCTGGAGGGTGAGGAGCCTGGTCGAGCATTGCTGGAGGGTGAGGCGTCTGGCGTATGAACTGTCTTGCTGTCCAGCTTTGTCCCACATGCAGTTCTCACATTATGAAGGAAGAGGGACTTTGTTGGCCAGTGAGCCACCTGCATCCCAGGAGCTTCCCTGCCCCTAGCTTTGTTATGTATGGGTGACTGAGCAGGTGGCCATGTGACATTCCGTTGACGTCCCCAAGGATGTGTAAGGAGCCATTGGGAGAATGAGTGTATGTAGCTTTCAAGGCGTGTTGGACACCTTGTTGGTGGAGATCTTAGTTCAACAATGTCTTACTTAGGATTTCTATTGCTGGGAAGAGACACCATGACCATGGCAACTTTTTTTGTTTTTTGTTTTTTGTTTTTTGTTTTTTTGGTTTTGGTTTTTCCAGACAGAGTTTCTCTGTGTAGTTTTTGGTGCCTGTCCTGGATCTCACTCTATAGACCAGGCTGGCCTCGAACTCACAGAGATCCACCTGGCTCTGCCACCCGAGTGCTGGGATTAAAGGTGTACGCCACCGCCCCTCAGCTTGTGGCAACTCTTATAAAGGAGAACATTTAATTGAGGCTGGCTTGCAGTTCAGAGATTTAGTCCATCTATAGTCATGGTGGGAAGCATGGTAGCACACAGGCAGGTGTGGTGCTGGAGAGGTAGCTGAGAGTTCTACATCCACATCTGCAGGCAGTAGGAAGAGAGGGAGCCCATCCCCAATGACATACCTCCTCCATCAAGGCCACACCTCCTGATAGTGCCACTCCCTATGGACTATGGGGGCCATTTTTATTCAGACCACCACAGCCAGCATTGCTGTGACTGTGGGTACTGATGGCGTAGGCATTGTGACCCAGCTGGTACATGATGACTGCATGCTTGGGAAGTTCATTTTACCAGTTGTGCCTGCTTTTTCTTTATGCAGCCATCTAGAGGTCCATTCCAACCAGGGTAACTGCCCTTTACTCAGCTCAAGGACCTCATAATATCCCTCCTGTCTTCACTACAGATTCTCATGGCCTATAGTCTCCCAGGGAAGGTGCTGCTCAGCCCAGGATGTACAAGTCCTTGGTCTCGCTGAGCCTGACACTCCTATGCAGCATTGGTGCTGGCTTGGGGAACCACCAGACTGCCTCTTGCACTTTTCCCAGAGTTTATCCCAGGCACAGAGGACCTTTCCTCCACTGCCCTTGACCAGGGGCAGAATTCTCAGCTGTGTTTGCTCTTCAAGACTTGGAAGGAGGCAGTTTATGGGCCAGGAGGCATGTGCAGGGCCCAAGCTTATGTACCCCACTGCTCCCCAGCTCCTGGGGCACACATCCTATCCTGACCCAAGCAGAGGGTGAGTATCCAAGGTTACACAAGAGTGAGTGAGAATTAAAAGGAGTGCTGTCTGCATCAAGAAACCCAGCTCCCTAGAACCCACAGCATGCAGAATGTGCTGAGTACATGTTCTAAGATGTTACCTGGATAGTATGGAACCTGCATGCACTGGGTGTTTTCTGCTCGTGTGTCCCGTGATAAAGGTTACTATACATGTGAGGCACAGTTAGAGCTTACCAAAAAACAACAACAACAACAACAACAACAAAAAAAACTAATAACAGAACAGAGCAGTTGCAACTATTTATTCAAAGTCATGAAGGGGCCAGGGCGATAACGCAGATCCAAGCCCGTGACCTGCAATCAGTTTTTAGCATTCGCATTCAGAAGCAAGGCATGGCAGTGTGCACCTGTAAACCCTGCTCTGGGGAGGCGGAGACAAAAGGATCCCGCAGGCTCACTAGCCATCCAGCCTAGCAGAGCTGGTGCACTCCGGGCTCTGTGAGAGACTCATCTCAAAAAATCAGGTGGAGGGTGATTGAGGAAGACACCTGTCACCGACCTCTGGTTTCCATGCACATATGCATGCAAGAAGTTATATAAGACTTATGAATGACTTCTAGAACTCTCTATTTAGCTTGTTTGTTTGTTTGTTTGTTTGTTGTTTTGTTTTTGTTTTTTTGGACAGGGTTTCTCTGTGTACCTTTGGCTGTCCTAGAACTCACTCTGTAGCCCAGGCTGGCCTCAAATTCATAGAGATCCGCCTGCCTCTGCCTCTCCCCAGTGCTGGGATTAAAGGCGTGACCCACCACTGACGGCTTCTTTTTAGTATTTTCATTGACTGTGAATAATGCACAAATGTGGATAGTACAGGTGTCTTTCCTTGAATTGGGGTTATAACATGTCTTACTTACTTTTTTATTGTTGTGATTAAGGCACCATGACCAGAACACCTTGGGGCTTACAGTTTCAGAGGATAAGTCCATGACCATCATGGCGGGAAGCATGGCAGCAGGCAGGCAGGCATGGTGCTGGAGCTGGAGCCAAGAGCTTACATGTTAAGACAACAACCATGAGGCCAAGAGAAAGCTAACTGGGAATGGTGTGGGCTTTGAAACCTCAAAGCCCACCCCTAGTGACACACTTCCTCCAACAAGACCACACCTCCTAATGCTTCCTAGTTCCACCAACTGGGGACCAAGTATCCAAATAGATAGGCCTATGAAGGCCATTATCATTCAAACCACCACATAAGACTTCTTGCCTTATCCTCAGAGGACCTCTGATGGTGGCCTCTCTGCAGGGGACCAACCCAGCCAAAAGAACTCTGTGTTAGCTTCCTGTGAAAACCCTGGGTGAGCCTCAGGGATGTCAAGCAAGGCAGAGGTCTTTTCTGTTCCACAAGCATGCATGCCTTGTGTGTCCTCTGCCCATGTCAGCCTGAGACAGAAGATGGAGACCACATTAGCTCCGCCGTGGGATGGCCAGCTCTGGAGTCAGATTTGAACTGAACTTGTACCCCAGCTATATCTGTCCCTTATTGTTTCAATACCACATTTTCCTTTATAGCCCAGGCTAGCCTTGCACTCACTAGGTAGCCTAGGCTGGATGTTGAGTCACTGTGATCCATCTGCCCCAGCCTCCCAAGAGCTGGGATTGCAGACGTGAGCCACCACATCAGGCTGTACCTCTTACTAATTCTGACCTTGTCTAACATTCCCAACCTGCCTGCACCTGCGTTCCTCTGAGGTAATGGTGTGTTTATGTCTTGGACCAATGACAGTGACCGCCTCTCAGGCTGAGAGGGTTGGGTGACATAATGAGTGGCTCACTGCTTCCTGTGATTTATACAGTCTAGTGATTGGCAGGCAGCAGGGGCTAGGCCCACCTTCTCAGATCTGCTCATAGCTGCCACCTGCCTGGCTTCTAGGCCAAAGGTACCCCAGAGCCCATGCACTCAAAGCAACAGTGTCCCCGAGAAGCTAATGGCTAGACGCCTCCAGCCACCCAGAGCATTCCACCTGGAATCCTGCAGCGTCATAAAGAACTCCACTTCCGCACCAGCCCCTGCACAGGGTGCACAAATTGCAGACAGATGTGGCAGGTGGAGGCTGGGCATGCAGAGGGTTTTATGCACAGTAATGAGGAGAGTGAGCAGACGTGAGCAGACGTGTGCCTGCAGCAGGCGGCAGATGGCGGTGACACTTGTTAACAGCCGGTGGCCCCAGGGAAAAGCAGTGCCCCGAAGACTTCCGCCCTGGCAGAGTCCCTGCTCCGCCATCTTGCAGTTTAGAGGAGACTTGAAGTTTGCGGCTTGGGTGAGAATTGGGAACCCAAGCAGGCGCTGGAACAGTGGTCCCCAGTGCTGATATCAGATTGGGAAGAGAATCAAGTGCGGGAAGCCTGGGACTTGGAAGGCACCTCTGCTGCCCTGGGGGTGAGCGTGGAAATGTTGGCTTCGGGTGTTTGGTCTCCTCATGAATTTAAAAGTAGAAAGTGAATGAACAAGAAGCATGGAATTGGGGGTGTATCTAAACGCACCCCTAGATACTCCATGACCCCCACTGTGCTCCCTGAGAGCTTGCACGACCATCTGGTGTCTGATAATTTCCCAGGATTCCATTCCCCGACTTCCCTGTAAATCACAGCAGTCATGAAAATTGCTTTCTTTCATTTTTCTTTTAATCTCTTAACAGTGTGTTGAACATGCTGAGCAATTTCCAACAACAATAAATACGATTCGAGGACATAATTTTTAATGACTGCATAATGTTCCACCAAATGGAGGTTCCATTATTTATTCAGCCATTTTCCTGTCACTGGGCATCTGAGCGGCTTCCATGTTTTCTCTTCTCTTCCTCTTTTGGCCACTATACCATGACGAAGATCTGGTTTGAAAACCTGTCTTTTTCTTTTGTTATTTTCTGTATTGCATTTCTAATTTAGTGTGTGTGTGTGTGTGTGTGTGTGTGTGTGTGTGTGTGTGTGTGTGTGTGTGTGTGTGTGTGAGAGAGAGAGAGAGAGAGAGAGAGAGAGAGAGAGAGAGACTCCTGTTCATGTGCATGCACACATTGGCCAGGATGTTTGTGTGGACAGCTTGCAAGAATCATTTCTTTCCTTCCCTTATGTGGGTCACTGGGATTGGCAGCAGGAGCCTTTACCCTCTGAGCCAGCTCATCAGCCCTGTTGTTTGACTGATTTTTGAGAAAGGGTCTCATATATTCCAGACTGGCCTCAAAATTGCAATAGTGTAAGGGCTGGTCTTGAACTCCTGATCCTCCTGCCTCTGAGTCCTAAGTGCTGGAATTATAGGCTCCTCATCTTGTTTATGTGGTGCAGAGGGTCAAACCCAGGGCTTTGTGAATGCTAGGTACGCAGTCTACCAACTGAATCACACTCCCAGCCCCTTATTTCATTTATGTGTTTGTTTGTTTGTTTTATTTTATGTGTGTGTATATATGCACATGTGCAGTTACCTGTGGAGGTCAGGAGAAGGTGTTGGATCCCTGGAGCTGGAGTTAAAAGTCATTGTGAGCCACCAGGTATGGGTGCTGGGAACTCTACTTGGGTCCTCTGCAAGAGAAGTGTGAGCGCATAACCACTGAGACATCTTTCCAACTCCTGTTTGTTTCTTAACATACTGTTTCTCAAACTTTTCTCAAGCTCTTAGGGAATTGAAAACCCACAAAAGCTGTTTATGTGGTTTGAAATATCACTTTACCATTCAAGATCTTAACACTATTGAAATCTCTGAATTCTCACTAATTTATTCTAAAATAACAGCAATGAACTGATACATGTTAACATCACTTGCATTGATTTTGTTTGGTTTTGTTTGTTTGCTGTTGTTGTTGTTTGCTTGTATCTAGACAGGGTTTCTCTGTGTAACAGTCCTGACTGTCTTAGAACTCGCTTGGTAAACCACTCAACAGAGATCTACCTGCCTCTGCCTCCCAAATGCTGGGATTAAAGGAAGTGTCACCACTGCTGGCTAGCGTTTTTTGGGTTTTTTTGTTTTTTTGTTTTTTTGTTTTTTTTTTTAAGTGAGAAGTAACTTGAAAGGGGTTGAATAGAGTGCAACATTGTGTCTGATGTTTCCTATTTGTGTTTTGAGGCAAGATCTCTCCATACCCCTTGGAGCTTACTATATAGACCAGGCTGGTCTCAAACACACAAAGATCCTCCTGCTTCTGCCTCTTGAGTGCTGGAAGTTAAATGTGTGGTGCACTGCTATGTCCAGCTTTGTTTTTATTTATTTATTCATCCATTTATTTATTTATTTATTTATTTATTTATTTATTTAGGTTTTTTATTTCATTTTATTCAGTCATTCATTCATTCATTTATTTTGAGACAGAGTCCAGCTGTGTAGTCTCATTCACAGCAATCCTCCTGCCTCTGCCTTCCAGGTGCTGGGATTACAGGTATAAACTGGCACGCTTGGCTTTACCGCTGTTTCTGAAAAGATCCTCTGCCTACATCATAGAGTGCAAGTCCTCTGGGCCCCTGCAGTATTTTGGTTGAAAGCTGACATCACACACGAGGTGTTGGAAAATAGAGGAGTGTATCAATTACCTTAATGATGTAACCATAACTACACCTTGTCAGCAGGAAAACTCACCAGGTGATAGGTAGATTGTGTCCTGAAGAATTCATTGCAATTTCATGTAGTTCAGCCTGGCTTCGAACTCCCTATGTAGCCAAAGCTAACCTAGAACTTCTGGTCCTCCTGCCTCTACCTCCCAAGTGTTAGGATTATAGGCACACACCACCACACCAGGTGGCTGGTCCAAGTGTTGAGTATTTCATTATCCATTATCAAAGAGTCCCATGAGTTAATGTCACCAACACTGTCTCCCAAAAGTTGTCTTAGTATAGAAAGACCTTTATATATGATCATGGTGGCAAATCAGTTTTGCCAGATGAATTCTGATTCTTATTGCTCTAAAAGAAACTCCTTTAAAAACATTATTATTATTATTATTATTATTATTATTATTATTATTAGCCAGACATAGTGTCTTATGCCTTTAATTCCAGCACTCCAGAAGCAGAGGCAGAACTCCCTGTGAGTTCAAGGTCAGCCTGGTCTACATAGTGAGTTTTAGGACAGCCAGGGCTAGGTAGAAAGACCCTGTCTACAAAAAATTATTATTGTTGTTGTTGTGTGTGTACACATGCCATGGTGTATGTGTGACGGACAGAGGACAACTTTGTGGAGTCAGGTCTGTCATTCCACCTTTACAGGGTCCTGGGGATTGAACTCAGGTCATCAGGCTTGCATGGCAAGTGTCTAACCACCTGCCTTAGTTAGGGTTTCTAGTGCTGTGAAGAGACACCGTGATCACGGCAACTCTTACAAAGGAAAACATTTAATTGGGGTGGCTTACAGTTTCAGAGGTTTAGTCCATTATCATCATGGCAGGACATGGCAGCGTGCAGGCAGACATGGAGGAGCTGAGAGTTCTACATCTTGCAGGCAACAGGAAGTGAACTGTCTCACTGGGCATGGCTTGAACATATATGAGACCTCAAAGCCTGCCCTCACAGGGACACACTTCCGCCAGCAAGGTCACACCCACCCCAACAAAGCCACAGCTCCTTGCTTTTTAAAACTCGAACAAACAGTGTGAAGAACATAGTTCTGCTAATACAGTTTGACGCCACTGGCGTGACTTCCACTGTGACGTCAGGGCTTACCCACTAATGCTTTTGCCCCAGCTGTATGTACATAGTAAACAGTGTTGAAGAAGAAAAAAAAGACAAACAGCATTTCAGCATTCTTAGGAAAACTCTTCTCGTCACAGGCCCCTGAGAGGCCTGTTTTGGTGGTGATGGCTAGCATCCGAGCACATTTTTTGGGCCACACACTACAGAACTTGGGCTCACTTTCCCTGATAGTTGCATAAGGCACATGCTGTTCTTTTCCTAGTTTTTAGAAGCGGGGAGTACCAAGCTGCTGTGGGTGTCTAGGTCACATGGCCGTTCCTGGATGGACCTGGGTTTGAACGCCAGTTCTTGGGTGGCACTGGCAGGGACAGTGAGTACCGCGTTAGAAAAATGGCCAGAGGAGACAGGAAAGCAGCTGAACGGGCTGGGACAGGGGCTAACAGTGAGACTTTGCTTCGGGGGACACTGGGAGGTGATGACTATGCCCCTCAAGAGCCACACTCGCCGGGCGGTGGTGGCGCACGCCTTTAATCCCAGCACTCTGGAGGCAGAGGCAGGCGGATCTCTGTGAGTTCGAGGCCAGCCTGGTCTACAAAGCGAGTTCCAGGAAAGGCGCAAAGCTACACAGAGAAACCCTGTCTCGGAAAACCAAAAAAAAAAAA
Organism: Peromyscus attwateri; assembly: GCA_902168425.1. Taxonomy (NCBI): domain Eukaryota; kingdom Metazoa; phylum Chordata; class Mammalia; order Rodentia; family Cricetidae; genus Peromyscus; species Peromyscus attwateri. The sequence goes on from CABHPP010116331.1 coordinate 11,457, forward strand.
AAAAAAAAGAGCCACACTCAGAGAAGGTCAGGACTGTGGAAGCTGGAGAGGTGGATATGAAAAGGGGGATCTTTTAGGCTGTTTCTGCTTCCCTCCTTCCTTTCTCTGCCACTACATCCTTGTCTCTGTCACATGGACACGTATGTGATTACGTCTGTACAGGCTGCCCTTGCACAGGTCCCTAGGCCTACAGACCATGGATGGCCTATGGTGGTGGCCCATGCGACTGAGGAGTAGCTGGGACGGCTCTGCCCACCTGTTTTTTCAGACACTTATCTATGGCACTGTAGCACCTCCAGGGTTTGAAATGCTCCTTAATGCTTCCCGTTTCCTTCCCTATATCCACACTCTGCCTCCTCTCTCAAGGGCCTGCTTCTCTCCGTGAGGCTGGTTGAACTGTTGAATTCCTTCTTGGTAAACTGAAGGCCCACTCAGAGCCACTCTGTGAAAGCCTCCAAGCTGGGAAATCTCAGAACTCAGTGGAAGTTTCCAGAAAGTTTCACCCTATAGACAGAATGTCCTCTTGAAACACCACCAGCTCCTAATTTACGATCAGGTAGGAGGGGTCCTTCCTGGTTCTGATGGAGCTCTCGGTGGACACTGCCCACAGCCTGATCCCAGATGCTTCACAGAACGACCAGGTTCCTAAGAAGGGCACATACCCTAATGCACAAATGTTTGCCCGCCCCCGCAGACAGGGTCTCACTTCGACTTGAGATCCTCCTGCCTCTGCCTCCTGAGTGTGGAGGTTACAGGTGTGCACCCCTACACAGGGTTTCACGGGTACTTTTTTTTTCTTGAAAATTATTTATTTATTTATTTATTTATTTTTAAATTACACTCATGATATTCGTTAATTACACTCATGATATTAATCACATTTGTGGTATTCATAGATTACATTCGCAGTATTCATTCAATTATATATATATATATATATATATATATATTTAAATTTTAAATGCCGAATGTCATTTATTGAAGGGGGGAAGAGATCTTAATTACAGGCTTACAGCACAATGGGAGGACCCCGGAGGGCAGAAGTTCACTACTGATGTTTTACAATCTTGCTTCTAATCTGTTAACGCCCATTATTCAGGATACACAGACAAGGAACTTCCCTTAAGCATTCAGGAGGGTGGAACTTGGCAGGGAATTGGCATAGGGAGGATCTCAAGGTCAAGGTGCGCAAGCAAGGCAGCAGTTACCCAAAACGGGGGCCAGGGCCCTACAGGTCCCCCTTTTATTAATAAATGAGCTTCTAACTTGGGTTGCGTGGGACGTCAGCAGGTCACCTTACCTCACGGGTACTTTTTACTAATAAAAATGGGACTGCCAAAGTGGTGCCGTGGCGGAGCACTTCCCCAGCATGTACAAGACTCTGGGTTCCAGTCAGCACTGCAATAATAAAACGATATTAACAGTAAGGAGGTTTGCACAAGTCACAAAAATGTGAGAGTTCCTGCATGCCCAGTTCCCCTGCTAGGGTCCTCAGCA
>CABHPP010116332.1:0-16788 GCA_902168425.1 Peromyscus attwateri
AGCACAATGGGAGAACCCTGGAGGGCAGAAGTTCGGTACAGATGTTTTACAATCTTTCATCTAAGCCGTTAACGCCCATTATGCAGGATACACAGACAAGGAACTTCCCTTAAGCATTCAGGAGGGTGGAACCCGGCAGGGAATTAGCATAGGAAGGATATCAAGGTCAAGGTCAGCAAGCAAGGCAGCAGTTACCCAAAACTACAGCCATACCACCCTGAACGCACTCAATCTCATCTGTTGGCACCTTTTTATCATGGACTAAATAATAGTAAGATCTGTTGACATGGTTCACCTTCTAGCTGTTCCAAGAACAAGATGTTTTTACTCTTGAGCTGTTTTACTGTGCTTTTCTCTCCTCGCAGGCAGCCCATCCCCAGACAGGGAGCCTTGAAAAACAATGAGACAGGGGCTTGGGAGATGGCTCAGAGATTAAGAACACTGGCTGTTCTTCCGGAGGTTATGAGTTCAATTCCCAGCAACCACATGGTGACTCTTAACCATCTATAGTGAGATCTGTTGCCCTCTTCTGGAATGCAGGCATACATGCAGGCAGAACACTATACATAATAAATAAATACATCTTTTAAAAAACAAAAAACAAAAAAACAATGAGACAAATGTGCTTGGGCCGGAACTTGGGGGAGGAACCCTCCATTCTAGAGCGAGTTTTTCAGTGAGCTCAAACAGCATATGACAATTTGCCAGTATAATGTACATTACACTAGGTTACATGAGATCCTGTAACCTAAAAAAGAAAAGAAAGAAAGAGGAGAAAAAGAACCGTGTATGAAGGATGTAAGATGCTGAGGCAGGGTTGTGAGTTTCAAGACAGCATTAACCTCGTGGTGAGAACTTATGGGGAGGATTATCAGGTGCTGGAATACATCTCTATTAGTGGAAAATCACTAATCATATCTGTACAGTATGTGCTCAAAGTGAGATGCTTAACATGAGCAGATGCTGGGGGAGGGGGGAACTACCTGTCTCTAAAGTTTACATATTCCATTAGAGAGAAGCCTCCCCAGTTCCCAGTGGGCAGACTGCTGGCACACTGATGAGCTCCCAGCTTCTGATTTTTCTCAGTTACACAGATCGGTTTCCATGCAACACCTACTGGTACTTTTTGTTTTGTTTTGTTTTTTTCAAGACAGGGTTTCTCTGTGTAGCTTTGCGCCTCTCCTGGAACTCACTTGGTAGCCCAGGCTGGCCTGGAACTCACAGAGATCCGCCTGCCTCTGCCTCCCGAGTGCTGGGATTAAAGGTGTGCGCCACCACTGCCCGGCTACTGGTACTTTTTATTTTTCTCTTGACAGGATTTCAATATGTCTTCCAGTCTGCCCTCAAACTGGCCTTGAACTCATAATCCACCTGCCTCAGCCTCCTTGAATGCTAGTATTACATGAAAACTCAAGGCCAGCCAGGGAAACAGGAGACCCTGCTTTAACAAAAGTTAAATAATATCAATGTTTTTTACAAAAGAGGAAATTGAGAGGAGGCACAGAATATTTAAGCTCTTTTTTTTGGTGTTGTTGTTTGAGACAGGCATCTCACTGTTTCCCAGACTGGCTTCAGGAGCCAGATCCTCTTGGCTCATCTTGGGGTAGCTGGGATTACAGGTGCATACCATCATACTCCACTTTAAGTTCCTTTTAAACCATCCCTTCCTGCTCTCATTCTTAGCTGTCCCTATAGGTGTATTACCTAAACTCCCGTCTCTAAACACACCCCTTTTCTAAACAGGTCAGCTGAGTTCTTACTTCTTCAGCTCTTAGGCTAGTGCTGTTAAGCAGCTTTGGATAAGATCTCCCAGAATGTCTTATGGGTGACTGAATGATCGCATAAGCATTTATAATCCGTTCCCCATCTGATCCTAATCCCCTCATGAGTATCTGTATTCCAGTGATGTTTGAGTTATAATCAGTTAATGAGTATGGAGCTTGTTTTATTTATTTTTTTATTGTTATTTTGTGTGTATGAAGTCTAAGTGTTGAGTGCATAAATTCCTTAGCATTCCTGTGAAGGTCAGAAAACTTTGTGGAATTGGTTCTCTCTTTCTACCTTTATATGAGTTCCAGGGATTGAATTCAGGTTGTCAGGCTCATGTGGCAAGTGCTTTACCCACTGAGCCATCCTGTCCAGCTCTTGGCTTTTTTTGGAGTGGCAGGAAGAAAGAAAAGACTCTGAGCCCAAAAGTGCTGCTCACCTATTACTGTCCCTACTACATAGTAGATGTTCAGTATGTCACAGGTGTTATTGTTAAGTCCGTCACAAGTGTTTCTTTCATTATTGTTTGTAATATCCTTTTAAAACAGTTTTATATATGTGGAGATCAGAGGACAATTTGCAGGAGTTAGTTCTCTCCTTTCACGCATGGGTTCCAGGGATCAAACCTGGATCCTCAGGCTTTTTAGTTCTATCAAGCACCTCTAGGGTCCAGCATCATTTCTTCTCCCAATCTCTCTTTTTTGTCCTGGCTGGCCTCAAACTTGTCTCGTAAGTGCTAGGTTGTATGTGTATACATACCATCATAGCCTGCTCTACATCCACTTTGAAAAATGTAGAGCTTAGAAAGAGTGAGCTTAGTTCAAAGAAGAAAGGAGTTGGTATATGTCTGTAATACCACATTTGAGAGGTGGAGACAAGTACCAGAAGTTCAGGGGCCTGATCTGCATGAGACCCTGGATTCAAACAAAAGTGGTAGGAAGAAAGCCAGATGTGGCAGCTCATGCCTATAGTCTCAGCACTTGGGAGGCCGAGGCAGGAGGACCATGTGAATTTAAGGTCAGTTTGAGCTACATAGGAGTTTTAGGTCTACAGAACGAGACTGTCTCAAAAAAAAGAAAACCAACTAAATATAAACTTTACATTTTTGTGAGACATTTCAGTTATTTTCAGCTAATCCAGTCTTAGAAACATAAGCTCCTAAATGAAAGAAGTCTTTTATTATTTTTAGAACAGTGGCCATCTCTGTCTTAACAGTCTGACTATTTATTGAACTTAATGGTGGATCAGGAGTACAGTGCTTACTTTGGTACTCAGGGCCCAGTGTCTGATTGGGACTTATAAAAAGTTGCACCCAGCTGGGCGTAGTAGCTTATGCCTTTAATCCTAGAACTCAGGTGGCTCTGTGAGTTTGGGGCCAGCCTGGTCTACAGAGTGAGTTCCAGGACAGACAGGGCTATGTAATGAGACCCAGTCTGGGGGAAAAAAAAAAAAAAGAAGTCGTACCTCTGTGTGAGCTGCTTTGTTTGTCTGAGGTGGTGAGTCAGGACAATTAAACATTAGAGAAACCTTGTGCTGTTGAACTAGGACTTTGCTCCCCATTTCTGTTTGCTTTTCTTAGGACTTCCCAGGATCCTGTAATAAGGAAGTCACTTAAAGGAAATGCCTTCAGTATTATTTGAATCTACTTCTGATTTCTTCTCATTATTACTATTTGCATCATCATATTCGTGTTCCTTCAGCACCTTTGTCACAAAAGTGTGATTATGTGATTGCAGTATCCAAGGATGCAGCCCTGAGTTCTGACGGCTGCTGCAGACACAGGTCTTACTCTCCTCAGCACTGGGAGGATAAATCATTGTGAAATGGTGTGAAATCCCTACCTAGGTCATGCTTGCAGACATGAAAGTTAATAGTAAAATTAGAAGTTTTCTTCATGAGTGTTTTTAGATCTCCTGTTTAGAATTTATTTTTCTCTTGAACTCTTTAGAGATTGTGTAAATATGGTATCCTGTTTGAATTTTTTTGGGGGTAGTGGTGGTTTGTTTGTTTGACACAGGGTCTCACCATATAGACCAGGCTGGCTTCAAACTCATAGAAATCTGCCTGACTCTGCCTCTTGAGTGCTGGAATTAAAGATATATGCTACCACATCTGACCCTTTATCATTAGGTTATCATGAGGTTATCCTCAGCTGCCTAGCAAGGTCCAGGCCAGCCTGGGCTACGTGAAACTATCTCAAGAAAAAGAAAAGTAAATACAAAAAAAAAAAAAAAAAAAGACAAGGAATTCTGAGGGCTATCGCTCTAGCACAGAGGCAGAACCCTTCTCCAACGTGTGCAAGGCCCTGAGTTCTCCCGCAGCATGGCTAAAAAATATAACACCAAGAAAGAAAGAAAGCCAAGGATCTGATTCCTGTGTTTCTGCTTCCTTCAGATGCTTTCAGATTAGATCTCCTTCGCTATCAGCTTTTTCCCCCATTGGTTTTGGTCAAGGAGATTGCCAGCCAACACTGCCTTATGCTTCTAACAGTGATAAACTTTATTGTTTTTGAGATGGACTTTCACTGTATAGACCAGGCTGGCCTCACTGGTCATCCTCCTGCCTCAGACTCCCAAGTGCAGGCATTACTGGTTTGTGCCACCTGTCCTGGGCTTGGTTTGTAGCCTTGACATTCATCTCCTGACATCGCCACCACCATGGGGAAAAGGGAGGAAGGGCTGAAGAACTGTGGGCAGAGAACAAGCTTCAAGGAAGGGGAGAGAGCCAGTCAGTAGTAGTCCATGCCTTCTGTTTAAATGATTGATTTTTCCTTTAGGAGTAGGAGAGTTTGCCGCATATATGTATGTATGGTATGTGTGTGTCCCTGGTATCCTCGGAGGCCAAAAAACTGTTGTTGATTTCCCAGGAACTGGAGTTACAGATCGTTGTAAGCCACAGGTAGGTGCTGGGAATTAAATCCAGGTCCTCTACAAGAACAGCACATGTGCTGGGCGGTGGTGGCGCACTCAGGAGGTAGAACCAGGCAGATCTCTGTGAGTTCGAGGCTAGCCTGGTCTACAGAGCGAGATCCAGGACAGGCACCAAAACTACACAGAGAAACCCTGTCTCACCCACCCCCCCCACCCCCCAAAAAAGAGCAGCACATGCTCTTAACCTCAGCCATCTCTTTAGCCCCTCTCCTATACTTTCTTACGACAGCATTTTTCTGTTGGTTATTATGGTATGGCATGCTTTGGCTCCGAAGGCTGTTGTATTTTCCTCTCCTTCCTTACTGTATTTCCAAATTTAACTTTTTGTTCTGAGAGACAAGGTCTCATATGTAGTTCAAACTGGCCTGGAACTTGAGGTAGTCCTCCTGTCTCAACATCTTGAGCACTGAGATTACCACATCCTGCCTGAATTTCACTTCTTGTTTATAATCCATGCACAGTCACATTCTCTTTGGCCTTTCATTCAGGTGACAGTGCCTTCTTCCTCCGAAGCTGGCTCCTGACTCCACTTCATGTTCCTGAAACTCCGGCAGAGTACCGCTATAATAGGGCCCATTCCGCAACGCACAGCGTGATCGAGAAGACTTTGCGAACGCTGTGCTGCAGGTTCCGGTGCCTGGACGGGTCCAAGGGAGCACTGCAGTACTCACCAGAGAAGTCCAGCCACATCGTCTTGGCCTGTTGTGTCCTTCACAACATTTCCCTGGAGCACGGGATGGACGTTTGGTCCTCTCCAGTCACTGGACCCATCGAACAGCCACCTGAGGGCGAGCATGAGCCAATGGAGTCCCTGGACTTAGAGGCTGACCGAATCCGGCAGGAGCTGATGCTCACTCATTTTAGTTAGTGTGGAAGGTAGAGGAAAGAGGGAGACTTTCCCCCTTACCAGCTCATCACCAAGTTCTGTCATCCAGTGTGACTGAATGTGCACGCTTGTCATAAATTAACATTTAATGTTTTAGAAGGACAGGGGTGGGGTGGTGGTGGTGGTGGTGGTGGTGGTGGTGGTGCATTCCAGCCCTTGCACATGTGTCAAAACCAAGACAATGTTTCCCATTGTGAACTCCAGGCTGTGCACCACTCTTGAGAAAGTTCAATGGTGGCAACAGTAAAATCATAGTAAAGGAGGAAACAGCACTAACCAGAGCATTTTATTGTTTCAATTATCTGGGAATCTCAAATGAAAACAGTGTTTGTCCTGATTTCTCTCTCTCTCTCTCTCTCTCTCTCTGTTTCTTCCTTCCTTGCTTGCGTTTTTTTGTTTAAGACGGTTTTTACATATAGCACAGAATGTCCTGGTGCTCGCTATGAGCCCAGGTTGGTCTGGCCCTTGTTACAGTCCTCCTCCATCAGCCTCCCAGGGGCTGGGATCACAGGTTTAAGTCCTCATGCCTAGTACCCTGGTTCTTTGTTTCTCTCCTTTGCTGTCTACATAGGCAAATAGGATGAATTTAGTTGAGGAATGATCTTCTAATATAAGTAAGCACTTGCCTAGCATGTGTGTGTGAAGTATTGATCCCTAGAACTGAAAGAAAGAAAAGAAAAAGGAACTACTAGTCTGCATTTGCAGGGTTGATTTGAAGACGACATTAAGGACAGTGGGAAGCCACCATCCTAAGCGTGCCCTCACTGACTGGACTATGATTTGGATCTAGTTCCTAGAGGGAACATTTGAACTCCAGTCTCCTAGTTCACCCTTGAGTCAGAGTTAGAGGCTAAGTGGTGGTAAGGACTGAGTCAGCTTAAAGAAGGTAATTCAAATACAGATAAAATACCATGTTTAGGGCTGGAGAGATGGCTCAGTGGTTAAGAGCACTGGCTGTTCTTCCAGAGGTCCTGAGTTCAATTCCCAGCAACCACATGGTGGCTCACAACCATCAATAATGGGATCTGGTGCCCTCTTCTGGCCTGCAGGCGTCCATACAGGCAGAACATTGTATACATAATAAATAAATAAATCTTTAAAAAAAAATACCACAATTATACTTACAGAGGAGCTAAAGACCCTTGCAGTGCAATGAACAAGAGATTCCCACACATTTACAAAATTCATATCTAACTAGACTACATTTCTTTTTTATAGCACTTAAAGAGAAATAGCACCACTTGCTGGGTAGTGGTGGCGCACGCCTTTAATCCCAGCACTTGGGAGGCAGAGGCAGGCAGATCTGGGAGTTTGAGGCCAGCCTGGTCTACAGAGCAAGTTCCAGGATGGGCCCCAAAGCTACACAAAGAAACCCTCGAAAAACAACAACAACAACAAAAAAAATAGCACTTATTTATTTTGTGTGTGTGTGGTACATGGTGCATGTGTGAAGTCAGAGGACAACTTGTGGGGGTCACTTCTTTCCTTCCACCGTGCGAGTCCTAGAGATTAAGCTCCCGTCAGGCTTGGCAGCAAGCATCTTTACCTGCTGATATATCTTGCTGGCCTGACATGTCTTTCTTTCTCCCCCCCTCCCCTTTTTTTTCATGAGACAGGGTTTTTTGGTATAACAGTCCTGGCTCACCTGGATCTTGCTCTTTAGACTAGGTTGGCCACGAACTCACAGAAATCCACCTGCCTCTGCCTCCCCAGTACTGGGATTAAAGGCATGCACCACCACTACCTGGTCCTTTTTATTTTTATTTTTATTTATTTTTTGTTCAGAGAGCTATATTTTACATAAGTTGTGTAAGTGAGCTTACTATTCATCTTCCACTTCATTGTTTTACGGCAGACATTTTTCTATACGCTAATCCATATTCTAAAAAGATTTTAGCCTTCCCTCCTGAAAGTACAGCCAGCATTTTCTTTCATCAGCTTGATACAGTTCAAATTCTTATCCTAATAGTGAAATGTTTCACTAAAGCTTGCCCAGTGATTGGGTAAAGCTAAAACTTACTATAAACCTCAGTCATCCTAGAGTCCCCCCTGCTATGTAGCCTCCCTGGATCTGTGGGTTGCAGTCTGATTGTCGCTTTATATCTAGTATTCACTATGAGTGAGTTCATACCATGTTTGTCCTTCTGAGTCTGGGTTACCTCACTCAGGATGATATTTTCTGGTTCCATCCATTTTCCTGCAAATTTCATGATGTCATTGTTTTTCTCTGCTGAGTAGTAGTACTCCATTGTGTATATGTACCACATTTTCTTTATCCATTCTTCAGTTGATAGGCTCTAGGTTGTTTCCAGGTTCTGGCTATTATGAATAATGCTACTGTGAACATAGTTGAGCATGTATCTTTGTGGTATGATTGAGCATTCCTTGGGTATATGCCCAAAAGTGGTGTGGCTGGGTCTTGAGGTAGATTGATTCCCAATTTTCTGAGAAACCGCCATACTGATTTCCACAGTGGTTGTACAAGTTTGCACTCCTACCAACAGTGGAGGAGTGTTCCCTTTGCTCCGCATCCTCTCCAACATAAGCTGTCTTCAGTGTTTTTGATCATAGCCATTCTGACAGGTGTAAGGTGGTATCTCAGAGTCGTTTTGATTTGCATTTCTCTGATGACTGAGGATGTTGAGCAATTCCTTAAACATCTTTCAGCCATATGAGATTCTTCTTTTGAGAATTCTGTTTAGCTCTATAGCCCATTTTTTAATTGGATTGTTCAGTATTTTGGTGTCTAGTTTCTTGAGTTCTTTATATACTTTGGAGATCAGTCCTCTGTCAGATGTGGGGTTGGTGAAGATCTTTTCCCATTCTGTAGGCTGTCTTTTTGTCTTATTGACTGTCTTTTGCTCTACAAATGCCTCTCAGTTTCAAGAGGTCCCATTTATCAATTGTTGCTCTCAGTGTCTGTGCTATTGGTGTTATATTTAGGAAGTGATCTCCTGTGCCCATGCATTCAAGAGTACTTCCTACTTTCTCTTCTATCAAGTTCAGTGTGACTGGATTTATGTTGAGGTCTTTGATCCACTTGGTCTTGAGTTTTGTGCATGGTGACAGATATGGATCTATTTGCAATCTTTTACATGTTGACATCCAGTTATGCCAGCACCATTTGTTGAAGATACTTTCTTTCTTCCATTGTATAGTTTTGTCAAAAGTCAGGTGTTCATATGTGTGTGGATTAATGTCAGGGTCTTCAATTTGATTCCATTGGTCCATAGCATGATCACACCCTTTTTTTTTACTTTTTAATATGGCAATGAGATTGAATTTCAAAGTGTTTTCTGCATGGTAAGCAAGTAGTCTGCCTCTAAACTATATCCTTAGCTCACTTTTCTTTTTTTCATTTTATTACTTTGTTGCTCAAGCTAGCTTTGAAGTCACTAGCCTAGACAGGCCTTGAACTTGTAATGCTCCTGCCTCAGCCTCCTGAGTAGCTGGGATTACAGACCTATGCCACCAGACTTGCCTTGGTTATTTTTCTTATGTCTATGGTATGAGAATATTTTTGTAGTCTATTTTGGAATTCTTTGTACAGAGGACAGTTCTGGGGAGAAAAAGAGTCATGGAGGCTCATGCTTGTAACCCCAGCACTCAGGAGACTGAGATGATTATATTGTGATTTCAAAGCCGACCTGTACATAGTGCGTCCCAGGCTAGCCTGGGCCACTGTGGGAGCCCCATCTTTAAAAGCAGAAATACAAAACATGGCTTGAAATAAACTCTGGAGTTAGACTTTAGAATATTATATGCAGAGTGATAGACAGAACTTCCCAGGAAATAAATAATCCCCTAACAAGTCTTGTTCTAAAATTTCACTGTTGTAAAAATAACCTGATAAGGATAATAGAAGTGTGAATTAGGTTCACACATCAGTGTCTTTGCTGGGACTAAAAAGAGATTTTCCTGAGGATTGTCTTGTTCCTAGCTTCTCAGCCTCTCATCATGTGACACCTCTGAACTGGCCTCTTGGATCATTTTCTACCTGCCTTTGGCAGTGTTAATCTGGTGATTTTCAAAGTGAACAGCTGATGACAGAGGAAATGTGGAAATAAATTGAGGGTGACTCATCTTTAAGATTAAAAACAATTATGGATTATTATCTGCTGTTTATTTCCATCCCAAATGCTATTTCTCATCCTTATCTTCCCCTGTGAAGAGTGGAGCTCTTGGCAGGAGAGCGAATTCTCCGAGTACAAGGAGGTCCTGGAGGTGGGAGGGTGGGTAGTTGATGGGAAACTAGTTTTGAGCATTATACAATGAAGACTTTGTTACATTTTGTTCTTCCTACATTTTTTTTTCTATTTAGTTTGAGATAAGATCTCATTGTGCAGCCATGGCTAACCTGGTACTGACTGTTTAGTTCAGGGTGGACTCAAATTCAGCAATCTTCCTACTGTAGCCTCCCAAGTACAGGAATAACAGGCATGTGCCACAGTACCAGCTCTGGTTTTGCTTTTTGTTTTTGTTTTTGAGTCTATCTAACCTTATCTGACCTAGAACTCACTCTATAGACCAGGCCTTGAACTCAGAAATCCACCTGCCTTTCTGCCTCTGGAGTGCTGGGATTAAAAGCCATACATACCCAGCCACCTATTTGTTTTGGTTTGGTTTTTTTTGAGACAGGGTTTCTCTGTGTAGCTCTGGTTGTCCTGGATCAGCTCTAGACCAGGCTGGCCTCAAATTCAGAGATCCCCCTGCCTCTGCCTCCCAAGGGCTGGGATTAAAGACATGCACCACCACGCCTGCCTTTGTTTCATTTATTTATTTAATTGCTGGGAAATCAAACCCAGAACCTAGCAACATTAAGCAAGCACTCCACTTGGGGCTACAACTTCATACTCTGCAAAACTTAACAAAAGCTAGTTTTGTCTCCCTCAAACTTGCTTGCCACCACCTGCCTCAGCTTTCTAAGTGCTGGAAAAAAGAAAAGAAACTGAAAGATATTAACCCTGTGTGTGTCCACATCCTTAGGACCGGTATTATTTTCTAGATTCTACTAAGATTTTACAGAATTACATGTGTAAGAGATGACAGACTCAAAATTAACATTCTCCAGTCCGATTTTCCTTGTTTAGTCTTTCTAAATTCTTTCCATGTGATTGACAGTGATAAGGTCTATTTTTAGGGCAGCGAACTATCCTGGTTTGCTCAGGGCTGTCACGATTTTAGCACTGAAAGTCCTGTGTCCAACTGATCATTATAACATGAAGAAACTCAGGGTGATCATCACCCTACCACCTTCAGGGGAGTATCTTCAGAAGGAGAACCTACTAGAACCAGCACAGTAATGGGGGCCTGCAGAAGGACAGCCGCATATCCCAGGTTGATCTCGACTCCCGCTCCCCAGGTTCTAGTTAAGAGTTCTCCAGTGTGAGAAGAATCCTAGAGGTTTGAGGACTTTAACTCTGATCTCTGTTGTTCATTCTTATCAGACCAACTCTGTAAGAACAAGCAGTCATTTATTGTCAAGTTGAAGGTTAATTCCACTCTCAGAAAAACTTCTCCAAAGGAAGTTGATAGAATTGCTGGTGAATGAAGCTATTCTTTTTATTTTCTTCTTCTTCCTCTCCCTCCCCCCCCCATAGAAGAAAGCTTATGCATACCAAGCAAGCACTATACCACTAAGCAACATTTTAGTTCACAAATTATGTTTCCCATAGTCTCACAAAGTAGTCTAGCCTCAGTTTTTCAAGTATCTCCCTTTGCAGATGACAATTTTACATGTATGTATAAAACTACAGCTGTTTTTTCTCAAAGTGTCTGCAGAGGGCTCTGTATAACTCTGTTGGTAGAGTGCTTGCCTAAGATGCACAAAGCTCTGGGCTCAGGTCCTAGCACTCTATGAAACTGGTCATATAGTACTTGGGAGGTTGAGGAGGTTCAGGGGTTCAAGGTCAGCCTTGAGTACATAGCCAGTCTGGAATTCATGAGACCCTATCTCCAAAATTTCCAGATTTTTTTTTTTGAGTCAGGGTTTCTCTGTGTAGCTTTGGTGCCTATTCTGGATCTCCCTGTGTAGCCCAAGCTAGCCTTGAACCCAGAAATCCACCTGCCTCTGCCTCCCCATTAAAGGCGTGTGCCACCACTGCCCGGCTAAAATTTCCAAATTTTAAAAAACTGAAAACTTCTTGGACTCTCAAAATTCTTTTCTTTTTTTCTAAACTCTTCAAATTCTTCCACTCTTGAGATTAGTATCTTTAGCTATCTTTCACTGTGTCAAGATTTCAAAATACTGTAGTTGTTTGGGTCATATTTGAATAAAAATTCTAGATCTAGACTCCATACCCCAAGAGCCTCCCTTCTTAGGAAGCTTCTCCAAAAACTGAGACGACAACAAAGGAAAAGTATTTGCCCACTTGTCACTTGGCTCCAGAATATGACAGCTTGTTTACTGAGTTGTCACCTGGTACTTACTCATTTGTCCATTACTTATAGAGGTCACATAGCTACCCTGGATAAAGACTAAGTCCAATTTCTCTTGGAGTTAGGTGTCATGTGACTTTCCTAGGGAGATAGGAATAAATGTCTGTTCGACCCAATATGTTGTCAGAGGACCAACAACAGACCAAATACACGATCCTAGCCTAGCCTAGTTTGGCAGACCAACAAGTTTGAGGTTATATACAAGAACATGGGCAGCTATGGCATTGAACAAGTCTTTCCCCTCACCTAACAATCGTTAAAATAATTAATTGCTAATATATCTCCAGTGACAGGTTCGGGGCTGTCTTTCCACTGGCTGTTGAAAGGGTTAGAGAGAGCAATCTACCTTCGGGGGCAAATGTACATAGGATACTTTGAGGGAATAATTTCCCTTTTCCAGGGCAAGCTTATGTTCTCACCCCTTTAGTAAGCTGTTGTTTTGCCTTTGAAGCCTTCCAGAGACTCACAACCACTGAATTTGTACTCTAGCTCTACACAAATCTTGCCACATTTGTTTTTGGGTAGCCTCTTTTTTTTTTTTTTTTTTTTTTTGGTTTTTCGAGACAGGGTTTCTCTGTGTAGCTTTGCGCCTTTCCTGGAACTCACTTGGTAGCCCAGGCTGGCCTTGAACTCACAGAGATCCACCTGGCTCTGCCTCCCGAGTGCTGGGATTAAAGGCGTGCGCCGCCGCCGCCGCCGCCGCCGCCGCCGCCGCCGCCGCCACCACCACCACCCGGCGGGTAGCCTCTTATCCTAGTTACATTTCTATTGCTTTGATAAAACACCATCATCAAAAGTAACTTGGGGAGGAAAAGGTTTATTTCAGCCTACACTTCGAAACACCGTCCATCATCTAAGTAACTCAGGGCAGGAACCTGATGGCAAGAACTGAAATAGAGGCCATGAAGGAAGGCTTGGCTGCTCAGCTTGTGTGGTAGTTCAAATGTAACTGGCCCCCTTAAGCTCACAGGGAGTGGCACTATTAGGAGGTGTGGCTTTGTTGGAGTGGGTTTGGCCTTGTTGGAAGAAGTGTCACTGAAGATGCATGCTGTGGGATGATTCTTCTGTACACTGTGAATATGTATTACTCTCATTGGTTAATAATAAATCTGTTTGGCCTATAGCAAGGCAGGATAAAGTTAGGCGGGACAATCAAACTGAGGACTGGAGCCTGGCTGAGGTGGCGCATTCCTTTAATCCCAGCACTTGGGAGGCAGAGCCAGGAGGATCTCTGTGAGTTCAAAGCCAGCATGGTCTACAGAGTGAACTCCAGGACAGGCACCAAAACTACACAGAGAAACCCTGTCTCGAAAAACAAACAAACAAACAAAAAAAGTCAGTCTTCAGCACAGTCGCCATGCGATACAACTGACTTTCCTTAGCTGGAAGTCCTCTGTCTCTCCACTGAGGGTTTTATTTTTACATTTTAAATAAAGATTTATTTATTGTTTTGATGTGAAAAAAAAAAAAGAATTACTGTGGTCATGGTGTCTCTTCGCAGCAATAAAAACCCTACCCAAGAGATCCTGCTTTCTTTCTTTCTTTTTTTTTGGTTTTGTTTTGTTTTGTTTTGTTTTTTGAGACAGGGTTCCCTGTGTAACAGTCTTGGCTGTCCTGGAACTTGCTCTATAGACCAGGCTGGCCTCGAACTCACAGAGATGGCCTGCCTCTGCCTCCTGAGTGCTGGGGTTAAAGACGTGCTCTGCCATTGCCTGGCTCAATAGCCTGCTTTCTTGTACCACCCCGACCACCTGCTGAGGGGTAGTACTGCCTGCAATGGGCTGGACCCTCCTAATCAATCATTATGGAACTGCTCTTCTCTACAGGCCAGTTTTATAGAGGCATTTTCCTCATTGAAGATCCTCTTTCCAGATAATTCTAGCTTGTGTCAATTTGACAAAAAACTAAGCAGGACACCCTTCCATCAGGATTTTCTTTTTCTCAGCATCTCTGGATTACTTCAGCACTTCATGAATACAATTTACATTCCAGTATAAATCACTGCAGCCACTGGAGCATTTCCTACACTATAAAGATCATGTCCCATCCACAGGGCTCAGAAAAGCCACTGAAGCCCTATTCCCTGCTGAATTAGCCTCTCTTTCTCCATCCTCCCTCTCTTTTCTTGGCGTTCTAGTGTGTTTTTCTATTGTTGTGATAAACAGCATGACCAAAAATGACCTGGGAAAGGATTTATTTTATCTTACATGTTACACTCTATCATCCAGGGAAGGCAAGGCAGAAGTCAAGGTCAGGAATCTCAGAGCAGAGACCACGGAGGAATGCCACTTCCTGGCTTGCTCCTCTGGCTCAGTCAGATGTTCTTCTGTACAACTTTATGTAACTCCAGCTCCAGGGGATCCAGCACCTCTGCCTTCTTTGTGTGCCTGTACTCCTGTGCACAAATCCATACTCAGCACTCACATACACATAGTTAAGAAAGAAAAATCAATCTTCAAAACAGAGGACCAAAACTCAGTTCCCAACATCTACATCAGGAGGCTCAGAGTCATTCATAACTACAGCTCCAGGGGATTTCAAGCTCTTTTTCTGATCTTGGGCACCTACAAGCATGTGGTGTACACATACATATACACTAAAATAAATCATTAAAACGTCTTCCCTGATCAGGCAGTTTAGATGCAGAGTGGTTCCTGATTACACTGAGCTGTTGTCTGCATGTGAATCATAATTTTCTTTTCCTCTGTATCAAATGTTGGACCTCACAGGGATTTTCTATTACTTCTGACCCTGCCCCCCACTGTCCAGTTCTTCCTATTGGTTCTAAGTTTTCAGATCCTAGACAAGACCCTTTATCACAATCTATTTTGTACTCTTGCCCTTTTTTAAGAAACAGAAAACTGATAACTCCATCTCACCACTGTCCCCGCCCCCTCTTCCAAAAACATTTTTTAAAAAAAGACTGGTATTCACTATGTAGTCCTGGCTGGTCTGGAACTTAATATATGGACTAAGTTGGTCTCAAACTCACAGAGATCTGCCTGCCTCTGACTCTATGGTGCTGGGATCAAAGGCATGCACTGCCATATCTGATTCTTCATTTTCCTGATAACTCAGAAGCTAGTGAAATTCCTCCGTTATGTGGGTATCTCATTTCTGAGAAGATAGCTGCATGTCTTATGGCAAAGTCCACATAACCTGATGCCACAGTCTGTCTACAATCCCATCCCATGCGTTCTAGTTTCAGAGACTGTAATATATTCTCTATTTGGGCTGGAGAGATGCCTCAGAGGTTAAGAGCACTGGCTGCTCCTCCAGAGGACCTGAGTTCAGTTCCCAGCAACCACATGGTGGCTCACAACCGTCTAAAATGAGGTCTGGTGCCCTCGGCATGCAGGTGTACATGCATACAGAACACTGTATACATTATATATATATATATATATATATATATATATATATATTCTCTATTATGTCAGCAATTGGAGGGTGGTACTCCTGTACTAGGCCCCATTTATCAAGGAGACATGTACTTCATACCATATAGATCAGATGTTTCCAACTTATGGGTCACAACCCTTTTAGGGGTTGAATGACCCTTTCACAGGCATCAAATAAGACCACTGGAAAACACAGACATTTAATTATGATTCATAAGAGTATCAAAATTAGTTATGAAGTAGCAACAAAAATAATTTTATGGTGGGGTGTGGTGGTATTGTGTTCCCTGAAAAATTGTGCACGCTAATAAACTTATCTGGGGTCAGAGAACAGAACAGCCACTAGATACAGAGGCCAGAAAATGGTGGCACACACACCTTTAATCCTAGCATTCCAGAGGCAGAAATCCCTCTGGATCTCTGAGTTTAAAGCCACACTGGAAACAACTAGGCATGGTGACACACGCCTTTAATCCCAAGAAGTGAGCCTTTAATCCCATGGAGTGATGGCAGAAAGCAGAAAGGTATATAAGGCGTGAAAACCAGAAACTAGAAGCATTTTGGCTGGTTAAGCTTTTAGGCTTTTGAGTAGCAGTTCAGCTGAGATTCATTCTGGTCTCAGAGGCATCCAGTCTGAGGAAACAGGATCAGCTGAGGAATTGGCAAGGTGAGGTAGCTGTGGCCTGTTCTGCTTCTCTGACCCTAGATAAGTTTATTAGGGTGCACAATATTTTGGGGAACACATTACCACCATAGTGGGGGGTCACCACAACATGAGGATCTGTATTGAAGGGTTACAGCATTAGGAAGGTTGAGAACTACTGTTACAAAGACAGTTACTGAGGGATTCTTCCACAAATACTCCACCTTCACAGGGAGCTCAGTCACATGTCTTATCACCCACAGCAGGGACGAAGTAACGGCACCATAGGGAGAAGACATTTCATTCCATACCCCATGAAAAGTATGGTCATATCAGAACTGTTCCCAGGCCAGCCCCACCCTCAGATGGCTTAGCTTCAACTGCAGGTCTTATCACCCACAGCCAGGACTATACACAATTTACTTCTCCCAAACTCATCTGTGATTCTCTTTCTCAACTGTTCAGGTACCAAGTGCTGCCTGACTTTTCCTGGGGAGATGTGAATAAAACACACATTCATCCTAAAGAAGGCATCAATGGCAGACTAAACAAATGAGTCCACCCAAGTCTAGCTTGAGCCAATGAGTAACTAAGGGTTGCTTACAAGAGACTGAGTGAGGGAACCTGGGCAATTTATGGCAGTTCCACCACTCAAGAGTCTCTGCCCTCCTCCAGCAATTAACTACTTATATGTCCTTGAGTAGAGGAAGGGCATTGTACACC